>PVHP010016333.1:0-36083 GCA_004024765.1 Zapus hudsonius | reverse complement strand
TGTGTGTGTGTGTGTGTCTACTTACAAATAAAATTATTTTAAAATGCAGCACCTGAAACAGTAACTATGGTGAGTGAGTGACTGCTTCTTACCCCCAAGGCACTCACGGTTCCTCACCCTTAAGCCATGAGTTCAAGGCCACCCTGAGACTACATAGTGAATTCCAGGTCAGCCTGGGCTAGAGGAAGACCCTACCTCGAGAAAGAGCTTGGGGTTGGGGCTCACCAGTTAAAGGTGCTTGCTTACAAAGTCTGCCAGTCAGGGATCAATTCCCCAATACCTCGGTAAAGCCAGGTGGCAGAGTGATGCATACATCTGGAGTTTATTTGCAATGCAAGAGGCCCTGGTGTATCTTTGTTCATTCTCTCTCTCTCTCTCTCTCTCTCTCTCTCTCTCTCTCTCTCTCTCTCTCTCTCTCTGTATCTCTCTGCTTCAAAATGAATAAAATATTTTTAAAAATAAAATTGAAAAAAATAAGAAACTAGCAGAGGGAGCAGATCTCAACTAGACTCCTGAGCCCATTGCCCTCACCGCTCTGCCAGCCCCAGGGAATGAGGCTTACCTGGCACGGCCACCTTCACCTCGGTGCTGCGGCTGACTGCCTGACTCCCACGGTAGGCACTGCACGTATAGGAGCCCTCATCCTTGGGCCTCAAGTTATGGATCAGCAGCGTGCCATCTGGGGACTGGTGCACACGGTGGCCATCAGCCTGTACTGGGAGCCCATTCCTGAAGGAAAGAGGACACTGGGAGAGCCGTCTGGGCTTTGGGCCCAAGGAGGAAATGGAGATGAAGAACATTCCAGAGCAAACCCTCCCTCTTGAGGGCAGATGACCCTCAACTGGAGGCAGAGGGCACAAGCACATCAGAAAGCTAGAACACCATAGCAGAGTGGTGATCTGTGAACTTTCCTCAAATCCACACAGGAAACCACTCTGGCTTTCCATTTACAAAGGTGCCAGGCCCTGTGCTGGATGAGGCCCTGGCACCTTCCAGGGCACAGACAGCTTGAGGCTCATTGCAGATAGTGGCTGTCTGGAGCCATGGGAAGGGAGCATTCGAGAAGGTCACTCATGGTGTTGCAGGCTTGACCTGACCTGTAGTGTCCTGCTGACCTTCTCGAATGATCTGCCCTTGGTGCTCTCATTCCATGACCTTGCCCTAGACCTTCCTGAGGTCCCTTCATGCTGTTCTACTTCTGGATGTGGACCTGACCGCCACCTTCCACCCCGTCCCCAACAGTGCGCAGCCTGCTTCATCCTGACATCCTCTCGGAATGCCCACTTTGGACCACTTGTCACTTCTCCCAAGAACATCTTCCCATTGCTAAGGCCCAGCTGTGCCTCTCCGGTCTCTTCCTTGACTGTCCCAGACCCAGATTAGCCTCACCCTCCTCTGCCCTCATCCTCCTCTACCCACAGACAGCACAGTGGGCAAATCTCATCTGGATCACCTGGGACATGGGGCAACCTCCTGTCCCATAGAGCCCTGGGGCTTAGATTTAAAAAAAAGCAGTGATCTGGAATAAAAAGTCACTGAACTCTCCAAAGCTGAGTGCAGACCTATGGTTCTCAATGCTATTGTCATAACCTGGATGGGATGGGAAGGGGGTTACTGGTGACTAGAAGACAGAGGTTCTAGATACTGCTAAATACGATGAACCAGCCCGAAACAACTTGTCTGGTCCAATATATCAAAGTTGAGATTAAGAAAATTTAGTATAAACTGGGCCTGAGGGCACATGCTGGAAGTCTCAGCACTCAGGAGGCTAAGGCAGGAATGTGGAGAGTTCAAGACCAGCCTGGGCTAAGTGGCAAGATCCTCTCTCAAACAAAAACTGTAAAAAGAAAAGAAATTCCTAGTGTCTCCCAGACATTAGAAAAGCAAGCTGTCCTGGGGGACTTCCTGGGCACTGCAGCCCCCACCCCTGGCACCAGTCCTTGGAGAAAGCAGGCACGGGACATTGGTGACAGCTGATATTCCTGGCCTGGCCGAATGAGGTTGCAAGGGAATAGAGCTTTACCTGGACCATCGGATGTTCACACTTTCTCCTGCCACCATGCATAGCAGCCTGGCTGTGTCACCCTCTGGCACTGTCACAGCAGGGGGCAGCCCTGTGATTGTCAGTTCTCCTGGGCACAAGGAGGAAACACTGTCAGCCACTAACAGAGGTCCCACCCCACCATACCACTTGACCTCAAAGGCCATGGCCCCACTCAGCCACTCAGCACTGCCACCTTACCCAGAACTCTGAGCTGGACCCAGCGCTGAGCTCTGTCCTGCCCATTAAAAGCAACACAAGTGTAGAAGCCACCATCTTCCCTAGCCACTCGGCTGATGACCAGAGAGCCATCGGGCTGCAGTTGGTGTCTGGGGACCAAGCAGAGTAGTTACCTCCAACCCAAGGGGGGCCCAGCCTGAGGCCAGGGAGGGGCAGGGGTGGGCAAGAGGGCTGAGAAGAGGAGCCTACTGTTCAGGGAGGTCTACCCAAATGGCTGCTGGACCTCAACACGGTTCAGCTACTACCTGACTTCTAAACCCCACAAATCATTTTGTGCTTTCTGATACAAAGCACTTTTGACCAGGTATTGTGACTCAAACCTGCAATCCCAGCACTTGGGAAGCTGAAGCAGGGGGCTTACTATAAGTTTGAAGCCAACTTGGGCTACATAGTGAGTTTCAGGAATACGGTATGAGACCCTGTTCCAAAAAAACAAAACCAACTGGGCTTGGTGACGCATACCTTTAATCCTAGCATTGAGACTCCATAGTGAATTCCAGGTCAGCCTGGGCTACAGGGAGATCCTACCTTGAAAAACGAAAACTGGCTTGGGTTTCTAGGTCTGGCCACACTTGAGAAGGTTCTAATCCTGGTTCTACTTGTGGGCTGTGTGATAATCAAGCTCCAGTGTGTAACATGGAGAGAAGTGAGCTCCTGTTTTTGCATCTCCTTTGCAGATGATGCAAGAGACACCAGACCTCACTCTCAGGATACAGTGAGTGTCAGCAACTGGGGTGCAGCCGGAAGTGTGCTGGCTCCACATCCTCCCTCAGCCAGCCTCGTGTTCCTGTCCACCAACCACACTCTGGAAAGGCCCAGGAGCCCTGAGAACCTGGAATCCTGCTCAAACCTCAGTGGGAGGGTGGGTTGTAGGCAGGACAGGAGAGGGGCTGAAAGAACCTGGGAGAAGAAACAGGCTGCCCATCTCTCTGCCACTCAATGGTGGGAGCCGGGAAGCCTTCAGCATGGCAGGTCAACTGGATCCGCTGACCTAGACTGGCGTCCACCACCCCAGGCTGAGTCCAGTCCATACGAAGTCTGCAAAACAAGCCACCCACAGCTATGGGGGAAGAGGGGCTCCTATTGCTTCCTCCCCATTCCCATGTGGCCCTCTCCAAACAGTATCAGCTTCTTAAAATCACCCCTCAGTCCCTCAGTCCCATTTAGAACGCCATCATTTACCCCTTAGGACTGCTTGGGACACCATCATTAAGTGACCTGGGTAAAGTCTGAAAGGCCCCTGGTTTCCTCTCCCCTACCGTGGCTGGCACCCAGTATCCCTATCTGCCACCCTGTACATTTGTCACCAGACCCTTGACAAGGGCACTCCCTCAGCCCCCAAATGTCCTCTGAAAGTTGAACCACTCCTGGAGGCCAGCTCAGGGCCCTCAGGTCCTGTGTTCTGGGCTCACGGGACTACACCCCTCCCAAAGGCTTACAGACAAGGGATTCCCTTCCTCCCAAAGGGGCCCACTTCACAGAACCCTGCACAGGGGATGGCAAGGGGGGTCATGACACCCCACCAACTGAGACCATGAACCCCCCAAGAAGCTGAACTGTTACCTGGTTTCGGGCCAAGGGTGTGAGGAAGAGGCAGCCCCCTGGCCCTTAGCATCTGCCCCTACTATGCTGGAGTCCCGAGGGCCATGGGCCTGGCCTGGGTCCCTGGTCTGAGGGAAGTGCCTCAGCTCAGTTTCAGCCAGTATTCTCGTGTCACCTCCTGCTGTGAGGCCAGAAAAAGCAAGGCATGAGCTGTGAGGAGAAGGGAGTGGAAGGAAGCAGGGCCATGAGGCTAGCAAGGACATGGGAAAAAACAGAGGTCACAGGGTGGTCACTGCCACCAGGAGGAGGAGGCCCACGGAAATACTTAGGTCCCTCTAATATGAGGCAGGCTGCCCAGGCCCTCCTCCCAAACCCACTCTGTGTGTGACCTATGAAATTCCGAGGGACAAAGACCTATGATGCGAAGCTGGATCTTCTGTGGGAGGTGGCCCGGCCTACGGCTGCCACAGCTATAGGTACCAGTGTCCTCTGCCCGCACGGGGCTGATGATGAGGGAGCCATCCGGCTGCAGCTGGTGCCTGAATGAAGGGAGAGAGCATGTGAGCCCTGGGTTCCGGAGGGCAGCAATGAGTCCTCCCCTCAGTGCTCCTCCCAGAGAAGCCACAGCCCCGCACAGCACTGCTGATCCAAGGGAAGGCAGGGGCCTCTGCACACACAGAGACAGGACCATCATTGTTACACACACCTTTCAGAGGAGATCGGCCGGCCATCTTTCTGCCACCCAGTCTGGAGTTCTGGGGACGTGTCGTCGGGACAAAAAAGCTGCACCAACTGTCCTATAGCTGTCTGCACCAGGGAGGGCTCAGAACCTGCCAAGCTAATCCTGGAGAGGTGAGGGCTGAGGGAGGGCCAGGGGGTCATCTGTCTTAGGTACTTGCAGGGCCTGAGTCCCATGTCCACCAAGCTCCAGAAGGCTGAGGACACAGGGCTCGAGACCTCCCATCTTCCCACCACGACAGCCCAGCAGCACCTCAAGCAGCAAAGACAGATGGGAGGAGGCTGAGGGCCAGACATGCACGGGGCCAACCTACAGGCCTGACCTCCCGCAGTGTATATGTGTTTTCCTTTTTTTTTTTTTTTTTGGGGGGGGGGTTGAGGTAGGGTCTCACTCTAGTCCAGGCTGACCTGGAATTCACTATGTGGTCTCAGGCTGGCCTTGAACTCAAGGAGATCCTCCTACCTTTGCCTCCAGAGTGCTGGGATTAAAGGCGTGTGCCACCACGCCCGGCCTGTGCATTTTCTTAATTATTTTATTTCCCAAGTCCTGTATTTATTTTTTATTTTTTATTTTTTTGGTTTTTCGAGGTAGGTTCTCACTCTAGTCCAGGCTGACCTGGAATTCACTATGTAGTCTCAGGGTGGCCTTGAACTCATGGCAATCCTCCTACCTCTGCCTCCCGAGTGCTGGGATTAAAGGCGTGTGCCACCACGCCCGGCTAACCAAGTCCTTTATTAATACAGCCCAAACCAATGAGATATTCAGAGCTAGAAAGACAATCACCATTTTACAGGTTAAGAGGCTCAAGCCACGCATGGTGGTGCATGACTTTAGTCCCAGCACTTGGGAAACTGAGGTAAAAAAAATCACTGTGAGTTTGAGGCCAGCCTGGAGCCATAAAATGAGTTCCAGTTCAGCCTGGGCTAGATTGAAACGATGTATTGGAGAGAGAGAGAGAGAGAGAGAGAGAGAGAGAGAGAAAGGGAGGAGAAATAAAGGAAGAAACCAAGGGACTCGGAGAAGTTGGATGCCTTGCCAGAGGTCTTGAAGCCTGTCAGCAGGCTTTACCAGGCCTGGGGTCATGTTGGCAAGCTGCGAGGGAGAGAATCCAGGAACTGATGTCTATGAGATACGGACTTATCCTGTACCTCAGAGTCTCAGCGTCCCTGTCTATGGCTTGAAGGTGACGAGGCCCATGGGCAGGGCTGTCCGGGGATCAGAAGTTAGAGATGGGAGGGGCAGTGAGCTCCAATGGGCTCAGCCACGGCCTAGTCACCCCATCCCCACCAGGGGAAGATGGGCCTTACCTGTAGGAGTTGCTGCGTGAGGGTGACGCTGGCTGTCCAGCATCTCCACCCAGTCCAGGGGCTCTGGGCCTGAGCTCCTGGCCCCCAGATGGCTCTCCAAAGGCTCCAGTATGGGGTGTCTCCCCTGGCCCAGGCTCTTGTTCTCTCCGCCAGGGACCTCCAGAAGATGAAGGCAGTCTTGCGACTGTGGCCCCTGTTCTGTGCCAGCCAGACTCCTGTTGGCCTCCAGGACCACCATGCCTGCCATCTGTGTGAATGTGGTGCCCAAAGGTCCCAGGTTCAGGATGATGGGGCCCATGGTGCCCTTGGCAGCTGCTCATGCACTCCTGCTCTGAGGCAAAGTTATTGGCATTGCCATGGCAACCACCATACCAGAAGCGGTTACACCGGCCCACGGAGGCCACGAAGTACCAGTGGGCAGCCCAGTCTGCACAAGAGCCCTGGGCGCTGGGCAGCAGGCACCGCACCGGGTAAGCTGTGGAGGGAGCAGGAATGGAACACCTCACCCAAGTGGACAATGGAAACACTGCACCTTATCGTCATACTTGGCCCAGTTTGTAGAAACAGCTACAGCCCTGCCAGGGCCCCTGACCTGACCCTAGTAGCAAAGGATGCTCTCAGGGTCTGTCCACTGCCCAGACTTGCTGGCCTTAGCAGCCTCCACCCAAACAGACCTAGAGCCCCCAGGAGGACAAGCCCAGAGCTCCCTGAATGGGCTCCCACAGGCCCCTTGCAGCTGGATCCCCTGGAGTGCACACACAGACCAGCCAGAACTTGACCTTGCTCTACCCACCCTGCCCAAGTGGCCAGCCTGCCCATCCTCACAGCCCTGCTGGCCAGCACCATTTCTCCAGTTCCGGTGTTACTACAGTTACCATCCAGGTGCTCAGCCTCCTGCAGAGCCCTAGTGTGCTCAGGAGACACACAGCAGGGACAGTGTTGGACATATTTCCACGATGGTCCCAGGAAGTTCCACCCACACCCCAACCATCCTGTGCTCCAGTCTCTTCCCTCTAAGACTCAGCTTCTACTTCTAGTAGCTTCTACTTGCTTCTACTGCTCCACCCATATCCCCAGCAGCACTGACCACTCTGGCTCTGACTCTAGGACACAGAATTGTCCTTGGTTTGTTTTGTTTTGAGAAAGGGTCTCGTGTATCCCAGGCTGCCCTCAAACTTGCTCTGCAGCCAAGGATAACCTTGAACTTCTGATTCTCTTGCCTCCGCTGCCTGAGTGCTGGGATTGCAAGTGTGCCCCACTGCTCCTGGTTTATGAGGTGCTAGGGATAAAACCCATGGCTTCCTGCATGGTAGGGAAGCGTGCTGCCAGCTGAGCTACATCACCAGCCTTGGGCCTTCCTGTCACTTGGCATCTCCACTTATAACCCTCCCTAAACCCTGCCAACAGCCAAAGGACTCAAGCACAAGCAAGAACAATCCAGTGTGGCATCGAGTGGGCACTCAAGTACTGGAGGGGATGAGTCAGTGAGCCAAACAGGAAAGTCTTTGGCTGGTCCTAGGAAGGACTCAACAGGACCAGAGCCCACCCACTGAGAATGATAAGAAGGGGGCATCCACTCACCATAACTGGGCTTGCCCACACATCCTTCCCCAAGTGGACCAGCTGCAGAGGCCACATTGTCATAGCAACAGCCAAACTGAGAGCCCCGGCAATCAGCAGGCTCACTCTGTTCAGCCTGGGGCTGCTGGTCCTTGGGGGCCTGGAGAGGAAACCAGGGATTGGGAAATTGGGAATAAGCCCAAGCCACCTGGATGGAGACAGCAGGAAGAGGGCTAGAGCAGAACTGTGAGCACAGAGCCTCAGCCCAGGGTTAGTGGAGGGCAGATGCCCCAAGAGTGCCAGAGGAAGCCCCAGCTCAGCCTAGCCCCATCTCTGAAGCCTTGCCCCTCCCTTGTTCAAAGGGACCTCCCTTCCCTGGGACCAAAGCTACAAAGATCCTGGGTCGGGCTGGAGAGATGGCTCAGTGCTTAAGGCAATTCCCCAGGACCCACATAAGCCAGACCCACAAGGTGGTGGCCCTGGTTCTCTCTCTCTCATCTCTCTGCTTGAAAATGAAAAAATAAAATTTAAAAAAATTAATGGAATGATTTTAAAAAATAAGATCCTGGGTCGGGTGGCACTGAGCACACTCAGTGTTTGGATTTCTGCCATGTGAGCCAGACACTTACCCTGGAAGCTACTGCCCTGGACCCCGGCCTGCTCCCGGAGTCGTCACCGCCATGAGACCTGGTGCAGCCAGCCTGCTGGGGCCCCTCAGCCACAGACACCCCATCAGGGCAGCACCCATACCTGGACAGACATCAGGCAGCCTCCCTGACTGCGGAGCTCTGACCCAGCCCCCCAGGAACCCTGGTGCCTGAGCCTCCTGCCCAGAAGGGAGACAGGCCACCTGCAGGAGGCACTGTCCTGCAAGAACCCCGTCAGATAGCATGGCACTCTGCTCCAGGCCAAGATCACACGGTCTGGGATGCTGATCCTGAGCTGGACAGGCCTGTCCATCCCCCTGCCCGGGCACCATCACCCAGCGCCATCTGTCCTCTCTCACCTGCTCAGGAGAACTGTTCTCAACCCACCTGCTCTGCTGACACGAGGCCCCAGCTGGGGGACAGCCTTGCCACTGTGGCCCAAGAGACGGTGTGTGGCCATCGGGACAGCACCCGTGAGGGCTGTATCTGCAGTCACGAGCCCCCGGCTTGTACCTTGGGGGCGGCCTGTGTGTGGGCTGCTGCAGAGAGGGTGCCCGGCCTGGAGAGAAGTGGGGGTTCTGGTTCACTCTGGAGTCAGTCTGGATCCAGGGCAGCTTCTGAGCAACTGTCCGTTGGTCTCCAGAGTCTAGAAGGAAGAAGTACAATGAAGCTCCTTAGCCCCAGTAATGTCCACCTGGGATTCACTTTCCTCGCTCCCAGAGGACCACTCCTCCTGGCTACCTCCAGGCACCCAGTACTCAGACACAAAGATGACAGGACCCTGGGGCCAGCTTCTTTTTTTTTTTAAGTTTTTCGAGGTAGGGTCTCTCTCTAGTCCAGGCTGACCTGGAATTCACTATGGAGTCTCAGGGTGGCCTTGAACTCACTCCTCCTACCTCTGCCTCCTGAGTGCTGGGATTAAAGACATGCAGCACCAAGCCCATTTTGGGGCCAGCTTCTTACCTGAGGCTGGGGCCACCCGAGGGCCTAAAGGCATCCTAGGGCGCATGTGTGAGTCCTGCAGGCTGGGGACCTCTGGGGGAGCCAGTGGAAAGAAGGTAAAATTAGCACTTCAACCACAGCAATCAAAACTGTTGGGGGGGGGGGAACTGTTCCCGGAACTGGGTTAATTGGTTGGGTCCTCATCCATTTTTTATTTATTTACTTATTTAGTTAGTTATGTATTACTTAGCTATTTATTTGCAAGCAAAGGGAAAGACAGAGTATGTAAATGAGTGCAGGGTATGTAAATGAGCCTCTTGCAAAGGAACTCCAGATGCATGTGTCTATGCTTCTGGCTTTATGTGGGTACTGGGGAATTGAACCTGGGCCATCAGGCTTTGTAAGCAAGTACCTTTTTAAACAATAATTTATTTAATAAATATTTATTTATTTGCAATCAGAGAGATACATACAGAGAAAAAGAGAGAGAGAGAGAGAGAGAGAGAGAGAGAGAATCCAGACACAGGCACCACCTTGTACATCTGGTCTATGTGGGTACTAGGGAATTGAACACCCGGGTCCTTAGGCACTAGAGATAAGTGCCTTAACCGCTGAGCCATCTCTCCAGCCCCAAGGTTTTTTTTTTTGTTTTTTTTTTGGTTTTTCAATTTTTCGAGGTAGGGTCTCGCTTTAGTCCAGGCTGACCTGAAATTCACTCTAGTCTCAGGGTGGCCTCCAACTCATAGCAATCCTCCTACCTCTGCCTCCCGAGTGCTGGGATCAAAGGCGTGCACCACCATGCCTTGCAGTTTTTTGTTTTTTAAGATAGGATTTCATTCTGTAGCCCAAGCTGGCCCTCATTGTGTAGCCCAGGCTAGGTATAAGTTTGCAACAATGCTCCTGCCTCAACCCACCCAGTGCTAGGGTTGCAGGTGTGCACCAAGTTGCATGGCCCATCAAAAAATTTCAGCTTTTCTACAGGTTTGAAATGTTCTAATTATCTTATAGTCCAACTTGGTAAAATCAGTACAAATTGTTGTATCATTAGAATAGGTGACTTGGGGCTGCAGAAAGCTTGCCCAGCAGGTACTAGGCCCTGGGTTTGAGCCCCAACAACTCCCCCACCAGACAAAGGAAAAATGAGGGTTTTCTTTAAATTGCATACAGTAAATAACCTCAATAAAATCATTAGATTTTTTTTCATTCTAAAATGTTGGGAAAGCCGGGCGGAGTGGCGCACGCCTTTAATCCCAGCACTCGGGAGGCAGAGGTAGGAGGATCACCGTGAGTTCAAGGCCACCCTGAGACCACATAGTGAGTTCCAGGTCAGCCTAGGTTAGAGCGAGACCCTACCTTGAACCCCCACAAAGGCCTAACCCTCAAGAAGCTTAGCGCTAGCAGGCCTAACCAGCTTCTATCCAGCCACACAACACTAAGGGTACCACAGAAGTGACAAGGTGCAGGGTTGGGGAACTTCTGAGTGGAGGAAGGAAGGCCTGGCTTGTGAGGTTGTGTAGATGAACTTGGCAATGGCAAAGGTTCCAAAGGAGAGGTGGGAGAAGAGTGGGCAGGGAGGGGCATCTCCCAAGGAAAGGGCAGGAAGCACACAGGAGGCTGGTAGTGTAGAGGAGAAGGTGGGTGCTCACTCACCCTGAGGAAGAAGGCAGGGCTGCCTATTGCAAGGCTCCACCTCCGCAGGCTTCAACTGCTGCAGGCCCCCACAGTGGCCAGGTGGCCCGATGGCACAGGCAACCTGTCGCCTCCGAGTGCCCAAGCCACAGCTTTTGGAGCACTGGGGCCCCAGGGTGGGAGAGGGAAGAGAAAGACCCTGAGTCTGGAGGCACCCACAAGGAAGAGGCAAGCCATATCCGATCCGAGGACCGGCATGTGTGCCACCACCCATCAAGGCCCGAGGAACCAGGGTTGGACCCCAGATGTGGGGGTGGACAAGCACTCACTAGACTCCAGGCGCTGATGCGCCAGGGCTGTTCCTGGAGGAGGGGGCAGGCCTCGAGCACACAGGGCTCAGTGAGGGGTGGCTGGTCTTCTAAGGAGCATGCCGAAGCATGGAGCAGAGACCCCTCCTCACCCCGGCAAGTGACACTCCTCCTCCTGATGCCAGCCCCACAGGTGACAGAACACTGCAAGGGACCAGTTGTCTTCAGGACTCATTCCAGCCTCAAGGAACCATGCCAGGGAGGGTAACCGGCATGGAGGGCAGACAGCACCCTATCCCAGTCCTTGGTACAGAGGCTACACAGGCTACGGTGGCTGACACCAGGCTGAGGGGCATCCATACCCCTTTATTTGCAACTTGAGCACATGTAGGTGCTGCGAGCAATGCCAGCCCCTCCCTCACCCCCCAAGTGCCACGTCCAGCTATGTATTCAAGCCAAGGCAAAGCCTTGCCCACCAAGCCTTGGGCGGCAGTTCTTGGACCAGAAGTCCAGAACCTACATGTAGACCCAACCTTGGGCATAGCTTCCAAGACAGCCAGCTAGGTTTCTTCACCTCTCAAGACTTGAGTTTCCACAGCAGAGGACAAGCCCCCCCCCCCCCCAGCCCAGGCCTGCTGCTTCCCAGGCCCCAAATTGTGCTCCTGGTCCCAGACAGGGCCTCACCTCGCCCCAGCGCTCCACCTTCCAGGCTGCACAGGGCTGCAGGTTGCAAGCCTGTGTCGTAGGGGGTTTCTTAGCCACACCAGCACACTGGGCCTCCACAGTGGCCTCCTGGCCACCAGCCCCATCTGAGGAGATGCAGTAGACAGAACGGGACTGGGAGCCACCCCCGCAGGAAGCTGAGCAGGTCGACCATGGCCCTGCCTTCCAGCTGAGGAAGAGTGGAAACAAATAAAGCTGACCTTGCTGTCACAGTTTCTCCTTACAGAGTGCACTGAGGACCTCACACCAACCAAGTCCCCTTCTCTGAACCCCAAGGAACTCTGATGGAGACTATGAGTCAGGCCCATCTAGGTATCTCCCTCCCCTTGCTCACAGACAAGCTAAATCTAAGAGTTCCATCCACCTGAGAGTCTGTCTGCTGGCCCTCAGCTTTGTCTCGACTCTCCCTTTCTCCTCGCCCCAGCCAGACCCCATCCCTCTGGGTCCCACCTTAGATGGGGGAATCTCCTGAGGGGCTGCACTCCCCATGTGTGAAGAGGCCCTGCTGGGGGGGGGGGATTCAGGGACCAGAGGAAAGGGCAGCCCCAGCCTACCACCATCCCACAAGACCAGAGGATGAAAGAAGGAGCACCACCCCTATGGGAAGCCTGTGGCCTGTGAATTATCTGTTCACACACACCCGCATGGTGCCATGCTCCCTTCAGGAAAGGGATCCTTTGTCCTTGCCAATGCTGACAGACCCTTTGGCTAGATCCCTGCCTCATCCCTTGGAATCTACCCAGCCAAGCCCCTGGGCTCGCATTGAGACTCTGGTATTGTTTCCAACTGTTCCCAACCCTGGCATTTCCAGTACTGTCAAGTACCCAAGCATAGAGAGAATGGTCCTGAGCCTCAGGTCCCTTCATTGTCACCCTAGTGACAGCAACCATTGTGGAGAGCCCTTAGCCCCCACCCCCAAACCCTTTGGCTTATGCAGCTTAGGGACCCCCATCTTCCTTCCCACCCAAGGTCTTGGGCTCCACCCCAGGTGAAGGGGCAGGCAAGGCCTCACCGCTTAGTCCGAGGGCAAGGGTGAGGGTTGCAGGAGCGGCGGTGGGCTGGCCGAGGTTGGTGCTGGCACATGTGGTCCGGGTAGGCCTCATTGTCAATGGTGCAGAATACCAGGCGAGACTGGTGGCCTGCCAAGAAGGCACCACGAAGGACAGTCACTCTGTCAGCACTCCAAAGGCCCTCAAGGGACTAGGCCCACAGCTCAATCTGATTAAGCCTCAGTGACCCTCTCAGATATGCCCCCAACATCCCCAACTTACAGAGGAGGAGACCGAGGCTCAAAGAGGCTTAGGTGTGATGACAGACCCTGTCTGACACTTAAGTCACTAGCTCCACCCTCCAGCGGGGATGCAGCCCCTCTGAAAAGCAGGTGTAAGTTTAGGGGGCAGGCCTTCATGGACTCATGAAGTCATGGTTCATGAGATGTCCCTCTTACTGTGAGGCTGCTGTGAGGACAAGGCTGTGACTTGCTCAAGTTGGCCTTAAGCACCTCAGGCCTTGCCAGCCCTCCCCTGTCCTTGGTTCTCACCTCCGCCACACTGGGCACTGCAGTCACTCCAAGAGCCATGGCTCCAGCCATGGCGGCCGGGCTCATCCAGGGGCAGGTAATACTCATAGTGCACGCCAGGGTTGGACTCTTGGCTGATGAGCTGAGCAAAGGGTCACCACTGAGGTCCCGCCTGTGTGCAGGGTCTGCGGCCTCCCAGGCCAGTGCAGCCCTCTGCAGCTCACTCACCTCGATGACCAGGGGCTCCGAGGTGGGGCCTCGTGCCAAGAGTCTCTCAGGTGCCAGGTCCCCCTCTGCACCTCGCTCATACTGCAGAACAGTGCTGGCTACCGGCAGGGCCTGGGCCTCCTCTATGGTCCAGTGTCCATTGAGGTAGTACTCACCTCTGACGCTCTTCACAGCTGCGGAGACCCAGCCTAATCAGCCATCCACTGGGCAGGACAGTGGGTGCCTTCCCAACCCCCCAGGGGTCGCCCAGCCCTCACCCAGGAAATTCCTGCTGGCAGCAGCTTCCTCAATGCGGATGCTGGTGGCCCCCATGGGAACAATGAAGATCTGGTTGTAGCCTGGTTGGGGACAAAGGTTCAGGTGGGCTGCTTGGGGACAGTGGTCTTGGCAGAGGAACTACTTTTACAAAGGCCAGAGGGATGGGAGGGCGCTGGGCACCCAGAGCAGCTTGGGATGGGAAGAGATGAAGAAAGGAACCCAGGCACTGGCAGTGTGAGATTGAACTGAACAAGCGGATAAGGGTCCCAACTAAGGTGGGCACATGGAGATTGACCAGCCAATAACCCCAAAGAGGGCCACTCAACCTCAAGCCTTGGCTACAGAGAGAAACAAGCAAGCCGAGGCAGGCAACAGACCCTGTCTGAACTGTCTACAGCCCCCTTCAGGGACCCCACCTCTACTGAGGTCATTGGCATCAAAGGTGCCTGTGACAGGGTAGCAGGTTGAGCCGTCACCCCCACACTGCAGACACTTGTCCTCCTGCTTCGATGAATCAAGCTTGTGGTCACAGCCAACAACCTGCCAGGGAGGGACAAGGGACAAGGGGCAAGATGAAAGAAAGCAGGAGACGTGGACACAGCGGGGTCTCGGCCCCAGTACTCGAGGCAGGAGAGGCAAGCTCAGGAATTCCTCAGCAGCAAGCCAGCTCAGACCCTCTGGACTCCTGCTAACAGAGCCTTGCTTCCTTTGGAGACCGCCTTTCTTCCCAAGAGTGTGCATGGAGCTACCCAAATGTGGGTTTGGGAAACCTTCCTTCCTTAGAAAGTGGGGTCCCTTTTAGCTGGGCTCCTATTATAACATGTCACCCAGAGTTTCTTTTGTTTTATTTGATTTTTTTGAGGTGGGATCCCACTCTATCTGGGGGCTGACCTGGAACTCACTCTGTAGTCCCAGGCTAGCCTTGAACTCACAGTGATCCTCCTACCTATGCCTCTGAGTGCTGGGATTAAAGGCGTGTGTGCGCCACCACGCCTGGCCAGAATTTCTTTAATGAGGTTAGTGCTGTCAAAGGGCAAAGAGAAGGGAACTGAGCGGAAGAGGGGGTGGAAAGATTATAAGAGACATGGTGGGGGAGAATATCCAGAGACATTGCCCACCTCAGTAACAACATGCAAAGGGGGGGTGGAACCGGGTTAACTCCTAGGCTATTCACAACTCCTACCCCATGGACTGATCCAGACTGCCCACAGAGGAGGATATCCAACTGACTGGGGACAGGGAAGAGGGAAATAGGGGAACTGGAGACATCAACACATTATTCCCTTATTAAGTGTATCTAATTATGGATAATAAAAAATAAATAAATAAGGGCTGGGCGTGGTGGTGCACGCCTTTAATCCCAGCACTCGGGAGGCAGAGGTAGGAGGATCACTGTGAGTTTGAGGTTAGCCTGAGACTACATAGTGAATTCCAGGTCAGCCTGGGCTAGAGTGAGACCCTACCTCAAAAAACCAAAAATAAATAAACAGATAAATAAATAAATAAATAAATAAATAAATAAGTAATAGGGCAAAGAGCTAAGGGGGTCAGGGTATCTGCCTAGGAGCTAGGCTTGGTGTGCTCAGAACTTGAAAAGACATCAAGCTCCTGACGGCCACCCGGTCTTCTTGTTTGTGCTGGGTGACAGGTGTCACAAGCACCTAGCCTACTGGAGAGCAGGGCAAAGGCATAGCTCACCCGGCAGCTGCCATCCACGCAGACGTCGGGCTTGCCAGGCTCACAGGGCGTCCCGTCTACCACAGCGTCCCTGTGCTTGTAGTAGAAATTTTCTCCCCTGGGAATGCAGTTCAGTTCACACTTGTTTGGGGCTGGATGGACAAGAGAGGAAGGCTCACAGGCAGGGCCTGGGAGAGAAGGGGCTCACAGCAGCTCCCCAAGCAGCTCAGAATCCTGGCCCATGCCGGGGCATTCACCTAGAATCTGCTGGTCCCTGGAGACCAAGTCAGAGAACAATGACAGAGTGAGGAGAAAGCTCTACTTGTTATTTATAGTAGTTCAGGTGTTCGCAATGATCAGCAGGACGCTGCATGTCGACCATGCAATGAAAATGATTGTGGAGATTATACATGTGCGTGAGAAGTGCTCATTACACAGAGAAAGCAACGTGAAGGGGGATAGGATAACATGCTAAGACCCTACCTTGTAAAACCAAAAAAATAGAAAGAAAGAATGAGAGAGAGAGAGAGAGAGAGAGAGAGAGAGAGAGAGAGAGAGAGAGAGAGAGAGAAAGCTACTGTGATCCTAGAAAAAAAAGTGAGGTTACAGTGACTTTATTTATTTATTTATTGATTGATTTATTTATTGATGTAGATGTGTCAGGATCTCTTTTGCATCTGGCTTACATGATGATTAAGAAATTGAACCCAGGCCAGAAGAAGGCTTTGCAAGCAAGCTCCTGCCTGTAACCTCTGAGTCATCTTCCTGGCCTCTATTTGTTGTTTTTTTTTTTTTTGGGGGGGGGGACACAGGATCTCTCACTGTGTTGCCCAGGCTGGTGTTGAACTCCTGAGCTCAAGCTTGCAAATATTGTATCACTAAGCCTGAGGCCCTGGGTTCCAACTTCAACTGTAGATGAAGTAGGGAAGGGTCTTTTTAGCCTTCCCCAGCTCCTGAACCACCATCCTATTCTATGGTGTTTCCATCACACACCTACGTGGAGTGCTTTTCCTAAACTGTACTTCTCTAAAAATGAATGACCGCCACCCGCTCTAGCGGTCTCCGGGCCATCCAGGCGTGGGGAGATGGAGGTGACCGTCCCTGGCTGTCCCTGTGGCCTCAGACCACAGGCTGAAAAGAAGCCAGGGTTCCCATAAGGCCGGAAAGGCCCCAAGAGCCATTCCTCTCGGGGTGATTTTCTGAGCCTTGCAGGGCAAGGCGTCTGTGATGTGGCCGTGAGGGCTGAGAGACCGCGGGGCCGGGTGGGCGCTTACCCCCGTAGTAGGGCAGCCAGCGGTACCGCCGGCCCTGGAAGTCGGCGCCGTCCAGCTCCGCGCACTGCTCGGCTCGGAAGTCCCGCGCGCCGTCGGGGCAGCTCTGCGGCGGGAGAGAGCCGGGTGGGGTCCCGCCGCGCCCACCCTCGCTGCCCGAGCCGGCAGCTGCGGTGGACAAGGGCGGTGACCACGGGCTGGGGACCCCGCGGGGAGCCCGGCTTTACCTCGGGGTGGCAGGTGCGGTGACCACGCGCGGGGCCCACGCAGCTGGCTCCTCCATCTTTCCTGTGGGGCGAGAGCACCTGGGAGACCCCAATGTCCCCGCCCCTCCCCGGTGGGCATGGCTGGGCCGGAGGGGTGGGAAGGCGAGGAGAGGGTGCCCTGGGGTGGGTGAGTACTCGAGGAGAAGCGGCTCAGAAGTCTGTGGTGGATTTTTATTCGATGTAATGTTGTATTTTATTTTATGCTTTATTAGAGGTTATACTCTTATCCCGTCGCCCCAGCTCCCATCACCCTGGGGCCCTCCTCAGTGGGGTTAGGGTATTCACTGTGGGGCACGAAGGCCTCAGTCCCTGTGGGGTAGGGGTGGGGGACCAGGACCAGTTTTGTCTAACTGCTTCTAGAACCAGATTTCCATGGGAGACCCCATTTCTGCCCTTGGAACCAAGAGATTAATCTGCAGCCCGAGGAGTAAATAAGACAAGGTAATCATGCCTCCTGCCTCCACCTTCTGAGTGCTGGGATGATAGGCTGCACCACCATGCCTGGTATATGTGGTGCTGAGGCTCGACCCCAGGCCTTGACATACGCTAAGAAAGCACTCCACCCACTAGACGGTATCCCCAGCCCAGGTTCCCCCAACAACCTGGGCTCTCAGGAATTGCGAGTTCAGAAATCCACCAGCAAGAGGCACCTGTTACCCTGTCTTTGTTCCCCAATGCCCCCAGCAGAACCCAGCAGTGCAGGGCACACAGTAAATTCTTCATAAATCACGTGATTGTAGGGGAGAGAGGGCCAAGCAAAGCCTCCTGAGGCAGAGAATTCACAGCACTTGCTGGCTGAGGGTGACTCATTAACTCTGCCAATGAAGACCCGCTGCCACATGCCAGGCACTGACTACATCTGGCCCAGAGGCTCAGGGCAGAGGAAGCAGATGGGTCCAGTTCCTCCCAATCCAGGCTGGGTGTTGGGATGAGACGGTGAGTAGATGGGAAATCATTGTTTTCCTATATGCACTGATGGTCTTCCAGAATGAATCTGTCCCAAAGTGACCCTAAAACTCTAGGCTCCATCCAGGTGGCCAGACTCCCCTACACCTGCCCTCTTAA
Source organism: Zapus hudsonius (assembly GCA_004024765.1). NCBI lineage: Eukaryota > Metazoa > Chordata > Mammalia > Rodentia > Dipodidae > Zapus > Zapus hudsonius. The sequence continues at coordinate 18,121 of PVHP010016333.1, read as the reverse complement.
CCTGCTGGCTGGGTCTAGTTTCTCCTACCTCTGGGAATAGCAGAGTCGCTCCCGGAAGCTGATGCCCCCTCCACAGGTCCGGCTGCAGGGGCTCCACTCACTCCAGGGGCCCCAGGTGTCACTCTGGCCCCTCACATTGAGAGCCTGCAAAAGACATGCATCACCCACTTGGGGTCTGAGCAGCTATTTGAGATTACTCTCAAGGATGTGAGGACACCCTGCAGCTGGCATCCGATGCCCATGTGGTATACACATTCTCTCATTTAACCTTCACAACCACTCTGTAGAGTGGGCAAAGGGCGGGTCACCTCCAAGCCTCTGGGGCCATGTCCCCACCTTCCTGGAGGAGGAAGCTGACTGAAACACTGAGTCCTATAGAGCTAGACAAGGGTCCGGCCTGACCTTGCGGTCTGCAGGTGACATGTTGCAAACATGTGGGACAGAAGAATCTTAGGAAAACATCAATCCTTGGGCTGGAGAGATGGCTCATCAGTTAAGTTGCTTGACTCCAGAGCCTAACTACCTGAGTTCAATTCCCCAGTGCCCCTGTAAGCCAAAGGCACAAAGTGGTGCATGCATCTGGAGTTTGTTTGGAGTGGCTGGTGGCCCTGGTGCACCCATTCTCTCTCTCTCTCCCCTCCCCATCAGAGCAGCATGAGAACATTTTGTTCACTAGCCAAACTGAGCTGAGCTGCAAGGTGGTGTGAAGCCAGAAGGAGCTGATACAACCAACCCCGCCCTGGGCCTGTCTCTGCCTGTCTCCTGCTGCGCTCAGCGCTCCACCCTCACTCCTTGAGCTCCCATCAGGAGCCCCCTTTCCTGCCTGTGTGCATGGGGACGAGTGAGGGAAGAAAAGGACAGAGGCAGGGCAGGTGGCAATGGAGGTGAGGTCAGGGAAAGCCCGGACACTGGCCCAGAAGGTTCTCAGCATCCCAGGGCCCTGCCCCCAACCTGAACCAGAAAGCAGAAAGCCAAGTCAGCTGAGCTGTAAGTCTGGGCCATACTCCTCTACCAGACAGAACCCAGTTCCATCTGGGGGCTCATTTACTGTGTGGGGGTGAGGGACAGAAGGCTAACTGTGCTCTGTACTGTACGGCTCTTAAAGACAAGCCCACCATGAACACCTGCCTGCCCTTCTCACCCTCCACTCACATCTGGGCCTGCCTTACAGGGTTGGGCTGGGTAGGACTGTAGTTTCCCCTGTTGGGCACTCTCCAGGGGAAGGATGGGGCCTCTGTGCCTCAGCACCTCACTCTCCTCCCCAAAGATGAGTTCTGTGATCTAGAACAGTCCCTGCATATCCTGAGGACCCAGGTAAATTCTCCAGGAAGCCCTGTCCTTTGAACGCTTAATGAAACAGGTACCTGACCACTACCAGGCCTCCTGTGCCCACTCTCTAGGTCTATACTAATATGGTAGCCACTTACCACCCATGGCTATTTGAATTAATTAAACTTAAATCAACAGTAAAAGTTCCTCAATTATACCAGACACATTCCAAGAGGTCAGAAGCCACATGGATCCAGTGGGCTGCTTGCTAGACAGAAGAGATACAGAACATTCCCACCATCTAGAAGGTTCTGCAAGAACCTACTTAGGTGCTCATCCCCAGTGGAAAGGACAGGATGGGCATGTCACACTTCTGGGCCCAAAGAGCCCAGCTGAGGAGCAGCTGTTGAAGGCTGGTGACAGGTGTCTGGGGGCTGGTCCCAGCGTTCTCCACAGGTCTTCTCTTTTTAAAGTGTGTGTGTGTGGGGGTGTAAGGTCTGGAACTTCAGCTAGGGCCCAGTGAAGTCACCCACTACCTTTTCAAGGAAGAGGAAGGTGGGGAGTTGTCATTTCTGCAAAGTGCTGCTTCACAGACACTTCTAGGCACTCTGGCCAGGTCTTCACAGTGACAGTCCCTTTAGAAGGAGCTGGAGGACACCAGGCTCCTCAGCCCATCTTCCTGGCTTTGCCTTTCTCCTGGGAATATTGCTGCCACTGGTGAGATCCAGTCAGCCTGCCTCCTCATTACACCCTGTCCCCTCTTCCCCTGTTCAGGGACCTCCTAGGGCAGGGCAGGGCAGGGCAGGGCTGCACTTACCGAGGACTGGGGCACATCAGCCAGCTGCAAGGACAGAAGCAGCAGGAGCCACATGTCAGCCTGGGGGAGAGAAGCTGCAGGTTAGATCCGGTGGGACAGAGGCCAGGGCAACTGACACCTTCAACTCCACAACTGCCCAGAGTGCTGGCACCAGGTGTATGAGTGTGACCCTCCCTCCTGCTGCCCACAGGTGACCAGGAGACCCCTACAGAGACCTCTGGGAGCTCCAGGGTGCACAAGAGATAACATGTCATGCAACTCACACACCTGGGAGAGAAAGCACCCATCAACAACAGAAGTTCAGGAACAATCGGTTTCAGGGTTCCAGAGGAGAAAAAAGAGAACAATTAAAAATACTGCTTATAAAAAAAATTAAAATACTGTTACGTTGTTGAAAAACAGGGAATTCAGAATCAAAGTGACCGGATTCACTGTGTTAAATTCAGAAACATTCCTTTTGCAAAAGCTATCATCTGTCTTTTTTTTTTAAATATTTTATTTATTTATTTATTTGAGAGAGAGAGAGAGAGAAAGAGAGAGAGAGAGAGAGAGAGAGAGAGAGAGAGAGAGAGAGAGAGAGAGAGAATGGGCACGCCAGGGCCTCCAGCCACTGCAAATGAACTCCAGACACATGCGCCCTCTTGTGTATCTGGCTTTACATGGGCACTGGGGAATCGAACTCAGGTCCTTCTGTGTTGCAGGCAAGCGCCTTAACCACTAAGCCATCTCTTCAGCCCGCTATCATCTATCTTTTATCAGCTATTTTGGGCCAGGCATGATGGTGCACACCTTTTATCCCAGCACTCAGGAGGCAGAGGTAGGAGGATCACCATGAGTTTGAGGCCAGCCTGAGACTACACAGTGAATTCCAGGTCAGCCTGGGCTAGAAGACCCTGCCTCAAAAAAAAAAAATAAATAGGTTTGCAAATCAGTTTTCATCACCAAAAATCGATTTTTAAAAAAATTAAAGTTTCTAAAGACAATTAAAAAATTTATTTGCTAAAAAAAATAAAAAAATAAAAAAATAAAAAAATAAAAAAAAATTTATTTGCTTAGGATGGGGGGGGTGGCTGAGTGAGTACGTAAAGTGCTGCCACTCTTTCCACTCAAGCATCAGAGCTGAGCCCAGACTCTTGCACATGCCTGTCGTCCCAGCAGGGGGCGGAGGCGAGACTGGGAATCCCTGGGGCTTCCTGGCTACTAGCCTAGTCAAATTGGTGAGCTCTCAGTGAGAGACCCTGTCTCAAAGACTCAGGTGGACAGTCAACCTCTGGCCTCTACACACATGCCCACACATGCAAGTGTGCATACAGGTATATGTATGCAAAAATAATTCAGTTGCTTAGCCAGATGGGGTGGTAGTAGGTGCCTGGAGGCTGAGGGAAGAAGATCTCTAGAGCCTAGGAGTTCAAGGCCAGCCTGGGTAACAGAGAACCTCCCCCCATACACACTCCAAACTCAGCTGCTTTAAAAATATTAACTGGGGAGATGGCTCACTGGTTAAAGGTGCATGCTGGCAAAGCCCACCAGATACAGTTCAATTCCTCAGTACCCATGTAAAAGCAGATGCACAAAGTGGTGCATGCATCTGGAATTCATTTGCAGTGGCAAGAGACCCTGATGTGTTCATTCTCACTCATTCTCTCTCTCACACACTCTCTCTCTCTCGCTCTCTCCCTTTCTCTTGCAGGAAGGAAAGGAAGGATGGAAGGAAGAAAGAAAGAAAGAGAGAGAAAGAAAGAAAGAAAGAAAGAGAGAGAGAGAGAGAAAGAAAGAAAGAAAGAAAGAAAGAAAGAAAGAAAGAGAAAGAAAGAAAGAAAGAGAAAGAAAGAAAGAGAAAGAAAGAAAGAAAGAAAGAAAGAAAGAAAGAAAGAAAGAAAGAAAGAAAGAAAGAAAGGTGGATGCAAAAAAATGATAATTGGGGTGCTGGGGGATTGTTCAGTTGTTTAAAGTACTTGCTTGCAAAGCCCTCCAGACACGGTCCAATTCCCCAGTAGCTACATAAAGCCAGATGTGCAAAGTGGTACATGCATCTGGAGTTGGTTTGCAGTGGCCAGAGGCCCTGGCCCACCCTATATTTTCTCTCTCTCCCTCTCCAAACAAATAAATACAAAAAATGTCAACTGGGAATCTAAGGAGTACAGCTTAGTGATAGCTTATACTTAATTATGCTGAGGCTCTGGGTTTGATCCCCAACACACACACACACACACACACACACACACACACACACACACACACACACAGATGTGTTAACTGTATCCTGTACTTGTGTGCACAGTAAAGCTTCACAGGTGGGTTCCATGACCAATGTGTGTCCCTGCCGGTGTGTGTGCACCATGAGGGTTGGGGTGGGCATGCAAGCACCATGTGTGCTCCATCGCACACTGCCCTGTGTGTGCATGTGTGTACATGTTGGATCAACTAACAATGCAAAACGTCAAACAGTGTAAGCACTGACTTGTATGTTTAAAGTTTAAAATCTACCAAATGCTCTTCCAACATTCGAAATTGACCTGGAATTCAACTATGTCGTCTCAGAGTGACCTGGAACCCATGGCAATCCTCCTACCTCAACCTCCCAAGTGCGCAAACACACGGGGCTTAAATTCTTTAAGTATGATATAACTTTGGGTCAATTTGAAGTCGTTTTATAAAGATGAAATACAGCAAAATTTATGGCGGCACATGTAGAATGTGCGTCCTGGTTAATTTGGCACAAACAAGGGTTTGTTCGGTCAGAGCAGATTCCTGGCCTGGCAGGGGGGGGACGACTCAGGCGCTGCTATGGCAGCTGCCATCTAGGCTCATGACCAGCCAGGGACGGTGGGGCTTCGGGGCTGGAGCCGGCCTCCGGGGTTGGTGAGCTTGGCGAGGCAGAGACTTGGGAGAGGACCAGAGGAGAAATCCACTGGGTGCTGCTGGCCGCCCAGCAGGTGCTGCGATTGATTCCAAAGACCCGAGCGAGACCTGACAGTTTGATCTCTCACGTGGTGGCCAAACCCCGACCGGCCTCTGAGCCAGCCCGACCCGGTGTCTGCGCACGCAGGACGGGCTCTGCAAGCGCCGCGTTTAGGGACCCAGGCGTGGGGCCGGTTCGCAGGGTCCTTGGTGTCGCCCACATCGAGACATCCCCCCCGCGTCGTTCCGCCCCGAGTGTCCCCGCCCGGGCGGGACGGCACCCGAGGGCGTCCCAACAGGTGACCCACCGCCCGCGATCTCCACCGCTGGGAAGCCCGAGATGGGGTCGCCGCGAGCGACCTACCTGGCTCGGAGCTGGAGCGCAGCGCAGCCGTCGGTGCCCAGGCGCAGCCTCGCTGCTCGCCCGCAGGTCCAGCGCGGAGGCTGGACTTTTTCTCCGCGCCGCCCCATCTAACCCCCACCCAGCTGGCTGACACCCACCTCCACCTCCAATCCCCTGGGAGGAAGGTGCCCCCGCATAGGGGCCCCGTTGGTGCCCAGAGTTGCCCCGGGCCTCCTCCCCTTGGGTCCCAGCCAAGGCTTGGCTTATCCTCCACTCCGTGGGCTCCAGGTCGTTCCTGTCTTGGGGCTGTGCCAGTCACTCCTTCATTTCCACTTCCCCTAGCCGAAAGCCTGGAGGTCTTTGCCATACCCTTCCTTACCGCACTGAACCACACCACACTTCAGGGCCCAGCCACAACTACACACACGCACACTGCTAGCCAGCTTTCCCCCACCACCTCGACTGTCCTCTCCTCAATGACCCCCAATTCTTTCTCATGCCTCAATGCTCCCCTCAAATGTCACCTTCAGCACTTGGGAGGCCTCAGAGATAGGAGGATCTGGGAGGTCCAGGCCAGCCTGAGACTACATAGTGAATTCCAGAGTGAGACCCTACCTTGAAAAAAAAAGTTACTTTTTTTACGCCTTCCCCAATGCTCCCACCCCTCAGGTGAAGGTGTTGCACTGACCTATGACGCTGACCCTGTCTGCTATCGTTCTGGGGTGATCCCGGTGGGAGTGTCTCCCTGATTCAGCTGTGAGTTGACCAGACAAGAAGGAAGACTTGCGTCCCCATCACCTGTGCCCAGGGCACAAGTCAGTATAAAGGTAATAATGCTCAATCAATGCAGTAAACTTAATTCCCTTTCCTGCTCTCTCTGTTGTTGTTTTTTTTCAACCAAGACACTCCTTGTCTTCCATTCTTTTTCTAAAAACTAGAGTTCATTCATCCCAGGGCCTGTGGGGGGGTCACAAGGCTGGGCCCTCTCTGCTTCAGACAGACAGTCCCAGAGGACTGATGCTCAGACAGAACGCTGATTTCAACCCAAAACTCTTCATACCCACCAATGCAGGAGAAGGGCAAGAAGCCTGGTCACAGGGGCCCCAGGGAGTTGTGTGAAATTCTTACACTAAGAAAAATTGGCAGCAAAAGCACCAGAATTGCTCTGACCCTCCCTAGAAAGAGAAAATAGTTTCTTCATTCAAATAACCCTCCTCCCACCCTCACTCTGGACCTCTGTGAACTTGGTCAAAGGTCTCTGAAGTGGGAGGAAAATGCTTCCCCTGGGGCTGCAGGGTGGGGGCAGCTGAGGCCCAAGTCCCTCACCTTCCTGCCTGGCCTCTGCTTCTCAGACACCCAAACCTGGATACTTATGCCTGATCTCAACTGGGCAGAGGGCCCTAGGGTGGGGGAGACTGACCTGCATGGACAGGGTCAAGAGGCAGCCAGGACCACAGCTAGTCACTGCCCACCTCACTCGCAGTGCCTGGGACAGATTTAATTAGTGCAAAAATATGGTGGTTTAGAAAGATTCTTGAAGGAAGTGCGTGCCATCAGATGTCTGTCTCCCTGGCATATGAGAGCTCCTTCCATTGGGCTGGACAGCCTCGCTCAGCCCTGGGAGGCCAACAGTATGGGACACCCACTGCTTCTCATTGTGTGTGAACTTGAGCAAGTCACAGGCACTGAGAACAGCCCACATGGTAACTAAAAGCAGGATGAAAGCTTGGCATCTCTGTCACTGTTGTGTGTTTGTCTCCTTCACTTTGGGTCGGACTCTTGCTTGAGTAAACAGGTTCGTCATTCAAGGAGTGTCTGTCTAAACACCAGTGATGTCTATCCCACCTCATCTCCAGTGGAGGCCTAAGAGTAACAAGCTAGGCATGGTGGTGTGTGCCTTTAATCCCAGCAGAGGCCAGATCACCGTGAGTTCCAGGTCAGCCTGGGCTAGAGTGAGACCCTCCCTCGAGAAACAAAAAAAAAAAAAAAAGTAATGGAGGATCTTGCTGTCAGCTTTTACAATGCCCTGTTCTGAACCCCCAAAGGGTGCCTAAAGGTTCCTAAGCCTACAGTCACCTCAGATTCCAGTAACAGTATGGCCTCCAGCAGGACAGTTGTCTGTGATAACAAGATGTGCCCTGGAATAGGAAAGATATTGTCATGAGAACTTTCTTCAGACCACCTTGCATGGAGGTCACTAGACTCCTTGGCCCAAAGCTGCTTCATCATGCAAACTTTGGCCCACCACCCTGATTCCTCCGGAAGCTCCTGAGGTCACTGAACCCCTCTATCTGTCCTCTTCCCAAGATGCCCCTTGATCTCATCTCCTTCCTCTGCTTGCTACCAGCACCCCACTCTAAAGTTGGCATTTTAGGGTGGGCCCTGGCCCAGCACCTGCTCACATGAAAATCTCAGGGAGGAGATGGAGGAGTAAAGCAAATGGCTTTCATGAAGCCCTTCTAGCTCTGAAGAGGCGCACTTGCTCCTTGTCTGCCCACGCCCCGTCCTCATCTTCAATTCTCTACATTCTAATTATTTCTGCACATTGCTGACTCAGGGGCAAAGCCAGGCATGGGCGGTGGAAGCAGGAGGATTCGAAGGTAGTTGGGATGTATAGGGAGACCCTGCCAAAAACAAAGAACAAAGAAGAAAGAAAGAAAGAAAGAAAGAAAGAAAGAAAGAAAGAAAGAAAGAAAGAAAGAAAGACAAATAAGCAGGCTCTCAAGCAGACATGGTGACAATGTCCTGGAGACTGAGGCAAGGAGGATCATGAGTTCAAGGCTAGCCTGGGCTACATAGTGACGCCTTGCCTAGAAAAAAAAAAGAGAAGGGAAAGAAGAGGAGTAGAGGGGAAGAAAGGGAAGGAAGGAAAGAAGGAAGAAAGGAAGAGAAGGAGGGAGGGAGAGAGGGAGGGAAGGAAGGAGGGAGAGAAGAAAAAGCAGGCAAAGAGAAGTACGGAGATCAACACCCCAAAAGCTCCTGGCTTCAGGAAGCCTTCCCTTTTTTCCTTCTGCCTCCCAATCTGTGGGAGTTAGGTACATTGCCCTCTCTCCCACCCTAACTAGGAATCTTGCAAAAGCAGAAGCTTGTCTTTCGCAATGTCATTTCCTGTCCTAGAAGTCTGCAGTGGCCTTTGCTCACCTCATGGGCAGACTCCAGCCTCAGGGGCCATGTGGCTCTCTACACTCCCATGGTCCCTGCTTGGCACCCTCCACACCTGGCCTGGGGAGGGGTGGCTATCCTCAAAGCTGGGGCAGAGAAGAGGGCCTTCAGGGAGGAAGAACAGGGACTCCTGGGACGTCTCTTTCCTGACCTTGGGCCTAACATGCACCCTCCTCAGCCACCCTCTCCAATTCCCATCCAGCCTCCACCGAGCTCAGACCTGCTTGCTGACTGTCCAGAGCTGGGGTCTGGGGCTTTGCTTATGGGATGTGGATGTGACCTTGTGGACACAGGAGACACTGACTCCCTAAGGCACAGCTTCTGGGAGCAGGTGCTTTGGGACCAGGACTGGATGGAATAATGGCACGCGGTGTTGGTGGTGGTTATGGTGATGTCAGAGCTAGTCTTTTTTTTTTTTTTTTTTTTTTTTGGTTTTTCGAGGTAGGGTCTCGCTCTAGCCCTGGCTGACCTGGAATTCACTACGTAGTCCCAGGCTGGCCTTGAACTCATGGCAATCTTCCTACCTCTACCTCCAGAGTACTGGGATTAAATGAGTACACCACCATGCTTGATCCCAGCTCTATTTTTACTTTTAATTTTTTAAAAAAATATTTATTTATTTATTTATTTGTACACAGAGACAGAGAAAAGAGAGACAGACAGAGAGAACGGGCACACCAGGGCCTCTAGCCACTGCAAACAAACTCCAGATGCATGTGCCACTTTGTGCATCTGGCTTTGTGTGAATACTGGGGACTCAAACCCTGGTCATTGGGCTTTGCAAGCAAGTGCCTTACCTGCTGAGCTATCTCTCCAGATCTTTACTTTTAATTTTGAGACAAGGTCTCACTAAGTTGTCCAGGTAAGTCTTGAATTTTTTTAAGTGTTTTTATTTATTTATTTGCAAACAGAGAGGTAGAGAAGAGACAGAGAGAATGGGTGCACCAGGGCCTCCCAACTACCAGTACAGCCTGGCATTACAGAATAAGTCCCAGGTCAGCCTGGGCTAGAGTGAGAGCCTACCTTGGAAAAAAAAACAATAAATAAATAGTTGGAGACATAGCTCAGTGATGGGAATTGCCTTTCACATGCAATTCCTAGTAGCTGTGCCCCTCCCCAAACCTGTTACTCACGGTGGTTAAGATGGTAAGGTTTATGCTGTTTGTTCTTTTGGTTTTTTGAGGTAGGGTCTGGCTCTAGTCCAGGCTGACCTGGAATTCACTATGTGGTCTCAGGGTGGCCTTAAACTCATGGCAATCCTCCTACCTCGGCCTCCCGAGTGCTGGGATTAAAGGTGTATGCCACCATACATGCTTTAGTTGTAGTTTACCAAATAAGATAGAATAAAAAGCATACATTGTGCAATCAAATAAAATTCCAGAGAAATTTCTTACTAGGCTGCTTTGAACCGGGTCCGCCACACGCAGGCTGTCTTTTCCTTGTGTGGTTGGAGCAGTTTTCACGTTCTCATTGAGAAACATCCGACTAAAAGTGACTGTGAGGCCCCGGAGACGGGTGACCCAGTGGCCAGTGTGGAGAGGTCAGTCAGGGACAGTAGGATGGATTCTCCTCTGTGTGCGTGCGTGTCTCTGAACATGCTTCATCCATTTTTGCACCTGTGAAATGGGGCTAAGCGGTCTCCCCCACAGGTGGTGACAATACAATGGGTGACGCTTTCTGGAGTCTGGGCACAGTGACAGTGAATGCTCCGTACACACAGGCTCCACAGGGCGTAGGACCTTCCTGTGAGCTTTCCTGGGTGAAATGAGGGACAAGCATTGAGAACCTCATCATCTTTTTTTTTTTTAATTTTTTCTGGCATTAAGGTAAGCACTCATCTGCTGAGCTAAATCCGCAACCCTTTTATCATCTGTATTCCTGCTTCTGCACTGAACACTGTGACCTGAGCCAGAACAAGCCCATACATTCAAGATGTCACCAAGGTCTCCTGGGGAGATTCTTGTTGGACTTCAATCCTGACCACCTGTTTATAAACAAGAGGTCCCTTAATGGGTGAGGGCTGCACTCCTCAGCACAGCCTTGTAAACAAGAGCAAACACTGGCGAACGAACGTTTGTTCTTACTCAAAACATGTCCCCACGCACGTGTCTTTTACATCAGTTCACTTGGAATTCCCCTCCTGCAGACACTTCCCACCCATTACTTCGTTGATGCATGATTGAGCAACTCCTAGGAGCCCAGGGTGAGTGTCCCACACCTGGGGAGCTCACAGGGTGGCGGATGAGGCACCCCCACGATCTGTGCACACCTGCACCTGTGGTCTCCTCAGGCTCAGGGGTGAAGGAGACACTTTTGTCTGCTAGCTCCCGGTCCAGACACAGGAATGTCAAACCTTGATTTGATTTTTGGCCCCTCTCCAGCCTGAGGTAAAAGCCTAATGTAAAGTAAAGCAATCTTGCAAGAAAGAGACCTGGAAGGTGAGAAAAATGCACAGGAGATGGCCTGCTGAGGAGGACGGGTGGGAGGGGCTGGAGGAAACATCTGGGTTGGCCATTTTCCAAGGGGGAAATGGGGCCAGGCTTGTCTCCAGTCCCAGGGGCTGGGCAGAGGCCCTCTAAGGGGCTGGTGGGACCTGGCCCTCCTCTACCACCAGGAAGCTGGGAAGCAGGAAGAAGGAACATCTGGAGTGTATGTCAGAAAAAGACACATTTGTGCCTTTCCATAATGTCAGAGTATTTATTTATTTATTTATTTTATTTGCAAGGAGAGAGAGAGAGAGAGAGAGAGAGAGAGAGAGAGAGAGAGAATGGGTGCACCAGGGCCTCTAGCCACTGCAAATGAACTCCAGATGCACACACCACTTTGTGCATCTGACTGACTCCATGTGGGTACTAGGGAATCGAACCTCAGGTCCTTAGGTTGTGCAGGCAAGTGCACAGCCCCAGAAATTTTGTTTGTTTGTTTGTTTGTTTTTCGAGGTAGGGTCTCACTCTAGTCCAGGCTGACCTGGAATTCACTAAGTAGTCTCAGGTGGCCTTGAACTCACGGCAATCCTCCTACCTCTGCCTCCCAAGTGCTGGGATTAAAGGTGTGCACCACCATGCCCGGCTTTTTTTCCTTTTATTTATTTTTATTATTTTTTTAAAAATTTTTTCAGCCCCAGAATTTTTTGAGTAACCATAAATTCACGAGCTATGCTTGTTTGGTTGGCTGCAATTTGCTAAGTAATTTCAGTTCCCTGGATAGTTGGCTGAGGCAAATACAGCTTCTTTCATTCTGATCTTAATTACTGATACCCACTTTCAGATCATACATCACATAGCACACAGTAAATATGTCTCTCTCCACATTTATACATAGGTTATAAAGCTCTACAAAGGGTTAAAAAAGATCACAGCAGCAGCCTTCCAAATTGGTCTTACTAGGAAGCCAGCAGGAGACAGCTAGGAAAGCAAAGAAAGTTTCTGTGGAAATTAGATGAAGAGCCTTGCTGGGAGCCTGTCAGAGGACCCGGCAGTCAGGCCCAGGGTCAGAGTTGAGCTGAGCCTCAGGGTCCAGTCGAGCTGCAAAAGTGAGATGTGGGACCATAGAGGCAGTAGAGATGAAGGGCAGAAGCAGGTTCAGATGGACATATAGAGAGAGGGACAGATGGATGGACAGATGGCAATTCTTAGAAGCTACTTCATTGGTGAGGACCAAGCTGAGCTGAAACCCAGGGACAGCCAGGAGTTCTCTGCCTGTTGGTCCTCTCACACAGAGTTGTCAGATGACAGGTTGCTGGGGACCATGGTCATTGCAGCGTTAAGTGTCTTTTTTATGGAGTTCAGGGGAAGGCACTGCACCCTTCCTCTGTCTTCTGTGTTGGTAAGTTCTTGGGCCTAGTTTTTCTGATATGATATAATTCACCCATGTGCTCCAATAGTCCCATTTTTTTTTTCTCCAGGTAGGGGCTCATTCTAGCCCAGGCTGAGAGTTGTCTCAAACTCATGTTGATCCTACCTCCGCTTCCCGAGTGCTGGGATTAAAGGCTTGTACCACCATGCCTGGCTCCAACAGTTCCACTTTACTTTGATAAATTTATAGGGTGGCACCCTTTTTACTTTTGGAATAAGTTGTTTATCTGTCATCTTTGTCCTTCAGTGTCGGCACACTCAGCTTTATCTGAGACATTAGTTGGACCTCTTAGGGTAACAGGATCCCTGCAGAATGTCTACCAATATGTATTTTGGCTTAAAAACACAAATCAATTAATGCAACAATTATCACATGCTTGAACATCTTGGGACGAGTCTGAGGTTCGTTAAAAATACTTAATGATGAGAGTTGCATAATTGCCTGTTGCACGTGGGAGGCTGAGGCTCAGCTGGTGCTGAGGTAGGAGGATCACCATGAGTTCGAGGCTAGCCTGGGCCACAGAGGGCGTTCTAGGTCAGCCTGGCCTAGAGTGAAATCATGCCTCAAATCTACCCTCTCCAAAGAAAAGTTGTATAATTACTCCTAAAAGCCCATGACTTACCTCATGAACTTACCTCCTTAGAATAAGAGTGAAAAGTGGAGAATCCATTCCTTGCCAGTCAGAAAACCAGTCCCCAAAAGATAACAGGAAAAGACAGACTGAATGTCCCTTAGCAGGGGGCATCCTAGGACACCACCAAGGGCCCTTTGGTCACAGAAAGGGCCCTAGTTTATTTCTATTTTATTATTTTTTTGTTTTTTGAGGTCTCACTCTAACCCAGGCTGACCTGGAATTCACTGTGATGTAGTCTCAGGCTGGCCTCAAACCCACAGCGATCCTCCTACCTCTGCCTCCCAATTGCTGGGATTAAAGGTGTGCACCACCATACCTGGATATTTTAATTTTTAAAATTTTTAATATTTTTAGTTTTTGCAAGGAGAGAAAAAGAGAAAGACTGTTCAGGTTCTGGGCACATCAGGGCCTCTTGCCACTGCAAACAACTCCAGATGCATATGCTACTTTATACATCTGGCTTTACGTGGTATTGGGGAATTGAACCCAGGGCCATCAGGCTTTGCAAGAAAGCATCTTTAACCGCTGAGTCATCTCTCCAGCCCAAGGACCCTAGAGTGTAGTGTTCTGCAGGGCTAGTGCAAAAGGTCTGTGCCCCCATCACATGTTAACCTGTGGAGCGGTTGTGCTGTCAGATCTGATGAAGGCTGGAGGCCTTGTCAGGTCACTATCCAGGAATTGGCTTCTGGAAACCCTTAGAAGCAAGCTGAGAGCCAGAGAAGCCATGCTTGCAAACTGAGAGAATGGGCCAGCTCGGCCTCGGAGCAGACATGAAAGGAAGAGTGAAGGCAGACACCCCGCATCCCTCCGTCATCAGACTCCTGGGCTCAGTGCAGGTTTCCAGGACACGAAATAGCTTGCTCTTTCACAGGAATTGACAGTCCTCCAGCCTAGGATCTACTAACAATGGTGACCCTCTAGCCAGGTGGTTGTAGGGCAGTTCCCTGAAGTAGGAGAAAGGAAGCAGACCTGCACAGGAAAGACGAAGGACACAGAAGCAAGGTGCAGCAGTTTTGAAATCTGATATGCCACCCATTCATTTCCTCCTAGGGTGCATTGCCCCCCATCAGGCTCATGTCTTGTGCTTTTGTAATATTTATTTTAAAAGTTGGGCATGAGGGCCTTTAGTCCCAGCACTTGGGAGGCAGAGGTAGGAGGATTGACATGAGTTCAAAGCCACCCTGAAAATACATAGTGATTTCCAGGTCAGGCTGGGCTAGAGTGAGGCCCTATCTTGAAAAACCAACCAACCAACCAACCAACCAAACAAACAACCTGGTTGGTGTGGTGGCTGACACCTGTACCATCACTGTGGAGCTGGACACAGGAAAATCACTGCAAATTTGAGACCAACCAACAAGCACACAAAAAAGGGACTGGGGAAATGGCCGGGTGGGTAAGAGTACTTGCCTGACAAGCATGAGAGTCTGAGGTGGCCTGATGCACCCTGGGTTCAATCCCCTAGCACCCACATCAACTGGGGATGGCTACATATATCTATAACCCTAGTCCTGTTGGGGCTGGAGGCAGGAGAATTGCTGGTACTTGCTGGTCAGCTAATCAGACCCAAAAAGAGCAGCTGTGGGTTCAGTGAGCTACTGTGTGCCTGCACCACACACACACACACACACACACACACACACACACACACACACACACACCACATACTACACACTCAACAAAAAAAATTTTTTTTTGGTTTTTCGAGGTAGGGTCTCACTCTAGCCCAGGCTGACCTGGAATTCACTCTGTAGTCTCAGGGTGGCCTTGAACTCACGGCGATCCTCCTACCTTTGCCTCCCTAGTGCTGGGATTAAAGACGTGCGCCACCACGCCCGGCTAACAAAAATTTTTTTTGGGGGGCCACCACACCTGACCCAGGTTTATGTTTTGAATGCTTGTCTCTTCCCTCCCTCCCTCCCCTGGTGGCACTATTGGGAGGTCATGTAGATCACTAGAAGCAGGCTTGTGTTTTTAGTTTTTAATATTTTATTTATTTGCAAACAGAGAGATAGAGAGAATGAGAGAGAGAGAGAGAATGGGCACTCCAGGGCCTCTATCCACTGCAAATGAACTCCAGATGTTTGGGCCAATTTGTGCATCTGGCTTACATGGGTGCTGGGGAATCGAACTCAGGTTGTAAGACTTTGCAGGCAAGTGCCTTAACCACTAAGCAATTTCTCCAGCCCTTTATCAGCAGGTGTTTTAAGGTTATAGTGCAGCTTGTGGTTCTGGGTCTCATTCTCTGACTTCCTGCTCTGCCATAATATGAACAGAAAACTACATGATCCCACTGTTATGAGCTGCTTCTCCATGCCTTCCCTCCATGATGGATAAAACACTCAGAAACCATGAGCCAAAATACAGTTTTTCTCCCATAAGTTGTTTCTTTTAGACATTGTGGTCACAGCAACACAAAAGTAACCAGTACAGAAAATTGATTCCAGAAGTGGCTCACTGCTGTGATTAAATCTGGCCACTGGCTCTTGGGCTTTGGAACTGGTTTTGGGGAGGAATTTAGAGAGATTTAGGTATGCAGGCTAGAGAAGGGCCAGAATGTTATAATTCTAGTGCGAGTGGGAAGACCAGACTGCTAACAGAAACGTGGACAGGAAAGACTGGTCTTAAGGTTTCAGATGGGAACAAGGATTCCATTCCAAACTGGACTCGAGGCGATCACACCCAGAATAAATGATTATTATTATTTGTGTGGCAGGTTGTTACTCTAGCCCAGGTGTTAGCCACTGCCCCTGGTACCAGAATACATTTTTTTAAAAATCTTTAATATCCATAATTAGAGACACTGTATGAGCAACGGAATACATATTTGAATGACAACTATAGTGTCAAGTGGTCTGGGTGGGATGAAATAGACTCGGTTGACTTCTGGGCTTACATTTAAGATAAAATATATTACAAATCAAAACAAAACAGGAATGTAATATTGCTAATTTCAAAGCCTGCTTAGCAGTTGTTTTTTCTAGAGTATTCCAGCTAAGAAAAAAAAAAGACTTGAAAATGAATGGCTTTGCAAATTGCAGCAGCTCCCCAGCAAACAACAGCCTAGACACCAAAGAGTCATCCCTTTTGGAAATCTAAACCTAGGTCTGCGGGCTAATGATTGGTTAGAGTGATGGAACAGTTAATTAAAAGATTGATCGTCTCCAAGGAAAAGAACTAGACAGGTGTTTGTAAAAGTTAGGCTCTCTGAGCAAACAGGTCAAAATCTTGAACTCAGAGCAATAATAAAAGGTCTCTGTCCAGAGAGAAAAAATGTTTTATCTGCCACGGGCCCAAAAGAGCTGAACACTGCAAACAGTCCTTTCAAAATCATTCCTACAGGTTTTTTCTCATCTATATTGATCAGTCAAGCGAACTAGACTGACAAAGAAAAGATGAATATGTTGCTAACATTTAGGGTCTCTTGGAGATTTGGTTTTTCTTGTACAATTCACCCAGTCCCTGCTAAAATGGAGACATCTGAAGAGTAAGAAAGTCTGGGGGCTGGAGAGATGGCTCAGCGGATGGGGCGCTTGCCTCCAGTGCCAAAGGCCCAGGGTTCAATTCCCCAGTACCCACAGGGTGGTGGCCCAGGTGTTCTCTCTCTCTCTCTCTCTCTCTCTCTCTCTCTCTCTCTCTCTCTCTCTCTCTCTCCCCTTGAAAATGAATAAATGAAATATTAAAAAAAAAAAAGAAAGTCTGGGAGCTCCGCTGTGCTGGAGATGGGAACCAAGGACTACATGTATACTAGGCCATCGCTCTACCTCCCAGCTACAGCCCGGCCTTTGGCTCTGGAGAAAGAACCACTGTCCCAAGAGAGAACAAGCCTTTGAAGGACATCGTAGATCCAAATCATAGCAGCTGTCAAAAAGAAATGAGGAGCCGGGTGTGGTGGCACACACCTTTAATCCCAGCACTCGGGAGGCAGAAGTAGAGGATCATTGTGAGTTCGAGGCCAGCCTGAGACTACATAGTGAATTCCAGGTCAGCCTGGGCTAGAGTGAGAACCTACCTCGGAAAAAATAGAAAAAAAGAAATGAGGGGCTGGGGAGATTGCTCAGTGGTTAAAGACACTTGCTTGCAAAATCTGAGAGCCTAGGTTTGATTCCCCAGTACTCATGTAAAGCCAGATGCACAAAATGGCACATGTGTCTGAGTTCATTTGCAGAGGCAAGAGACCTGGTGTATCCATATTCTCTCTCTCTCCTTGCAAATTAATAAATAATATTAACAAACCCCACAGAGAATGGTGAGATAAACAAGAGACCCATAACCATAGCCAATCAGTCAACACAGGATAAGGCAGACTGACACCAACGATTTTCAACACAACCTAAAGCAGAAGTACAGAGACCCCTCAGACCTCAACAATAAAGAAGCCTTAATACTCACCCACCATGACTCAGGGAACTGAGAGGAAGAGGGGGCGGAAAGATTGTAAGAGCCATGTTGGGGGAGAACTCCCAGAGACATTGCCCCCCTCAGTAACATCATACTAAGGCAGGTAGAACCAGGCTGGCTCCTAGGATATCCATGGTCCCCTACCCCATGGACTGATCCAGATGGCCCATGGAGGAGGATATCCAGCTGATTGGGGATAGGGAAGAGGGGCATTGGGGAAATGGAGATAACAACTCATTATTGGTTCATTAAATGTATCTCATTATGGATAATAAAAAAAATAGGAATTGAAAAAATAAAAAAAAATAATATTAACAAAAGAAATGAAGCCTGGTGCACACCTTGACCTATAGGACAAAAATAAAAACTTCCCTTCGAGCCCACCCAGGGATGCAAAAAAAAAAAAAAAAACCCAAAAAACCTTCCCTCCTATCAGCTGCTTTTGGTTGGTCGGTGCTTTATCCCAGCAAGGAGAAGGAAGCTGCAACACAAACAAACAAACAAACAAACAAACAAAAGTTATACAATCTAGTTAACAGCCAGCTGGGGACGTTTGCATCTGTAACCTAACTACTCAGAAGGCTACATGTTTGAAGTCTGAACTACAGAATGAGACTCCGCCTGAGAAATAAAACTAAAGGCTTGAGCCGTTCATAGAGATTTGAGCAACTTCTAAAGATCAAAGAAGTTACAAAAGGTTTATGGAAGATGATTTTTGTTTTGTTAGTTTTTGAGATAG
>PVHP010016332.1:0-36078 GCA_004024765.1 Zapus hudsonius | reverse complement strand
TAAGCCAAACCTCACAGTCCATAGTTCTCATTACATTCAGGTCTTTTAACTCTGACCATCACGCTGTACTCACAACACTGCGAGGCACCTCTTAGGCCAGGAGTTCAAATCCTTCCACATTCCTCCTGTAGATCACTTCCAGAAAACCAAAGCCACAAGACCAGGGTTCCAGCAGAAACAGATGACCCCACTTCTAGTACCAAAACTGTTGCGGTCAAATTTCTAGTTGCTGCGCAGAAGAACCCAAACAAAAGCGGCTTGTGGAGGAATGGGTTTATTTGGCTTACGGACTCAAGGAGAGACTCCATCCTGGCAGGGAAAACGATGGCATGAGCAGAGGGCTGGACATCACCTCTGCCACAGCACTGCAAACAGCGGCAGGAAGGTGTGCCAAACACTGGCAAGGGGGAGCTGGCTTATAACCCCCATAAGCCTGCCCCCAACAACACAACTTCATCGAGGTTGTAAAACCCAAACTGCCATCAGCTGAGTATCGATCTATCAGAACACATTCAATTGTTTGTGGGGGACACCTGTATCAAACCATGACACACATATTTAGAGCTCAGTAACATTCAGGTTTGCTTCCCATCCTTTGCTGGTCCTTAATTTTTTCTTTGTAATAACAGAGACATTTTCATACAAAACTATACTGAACATTATGAGCATTATGGAAATACAGCGGTCGGCAGTCAATGATTTGTGAGGCTCTGTGCAGTGGTTTATACATACACAATTACTTTCATGAAATTTGGAATGCAAACATGAATAGGAATGCCTATTACATTCAATATGTTTTGTCAGCCTTTTAAAGTATTATTTCTCAGTGCAGTGGGTTTTCTCCTTTAAACGGAAGAAAAGAAAAAAGAAAAATTCCCATTCTGTAAGAACCCATCCACCATTCCAAACATGTGAAAGAAAGCTGTTATATTTTTAAAGACTAACAGTCAAAAAGATTTGACAGGAATCCATTCCAATTTCTGATGCTAGGTAAGTGTTTTGTAAGCCCATGTAGCTCTCTGAGGCTGCACGTCATGCAGAACGCTAGGCAGCCTCCTTACCACGGGTGGAAGGATGATATTCAGCTCTCCACATAGTTGCTTCTTTCTAAGGCTAAATAAAGCATTTGACTCTGGTAGACCTGTTGTCTGAATAGTCCCTTAGTTTCTCATGTCTGTCTTCAAAAGAGGAGCCCTGGAACAACCCAAGCACCTGACAACTCCTCAGTTCCATAAAGCAAGGGTCGACTAGTCAGCTGGACATTCGGGAAAGAGTCACAGTAGAGAGAGATGAAAGATAAGATACTGTCCTGTGTGGTGCGCTGGCTGAGCATTGAGAGCTGGGGCGATTCCCAACAAAGCTTGGGTCTCTCAGTTCCACTATCAGACTGCCTTCTACAGCTCTGCCTGGCCCTCAGTCTACCCATGAACATACTGACTTAAGTGTCGAGGCACACAGGACAAAGCCTGGGGAAGTCGTAGGAATGAAGTGGACACATTAAGAATCAGAGCCCTCCTGCTAATATCTCTTCAAAATGTTACAATGAATGATTTTTTTTAAGTAGCAATTTAAGCTTCTAAGAATCAATTCTGCCAAGACATCATTAAATGTATAATTTTTATGTTTTCAATATATGAAAATCCTTTGTAAGTCTTCTTTCTTAGAAATATGTCTTAAAAACACTCTTATACAACTAAATACAAAGGCAAAGAATTCCAAGTCAGGTTAATTTCAGGAGTCTTGCAGATCTGTCAGGGGTGATCTTGGCCCTCAGGTGATCTGAGAACATAGTTCCCATGAAGAAAGGTCCTCAGAGGCTGTGAGCTAGAGAAAGACTGAAGCCCTTTCCTGGTGAGGTCGAGACCCTGGATGGTACAGGACTGGCTGCTGCTAACCTCTAGAAGGCAATTTTCAATGTAAGTAATTACTTTTTGTGTATCTAAATCTTTCCAAATGTTCAATTGGGAATAGTTTCATCAACTGTTATTCTTTCCACACCATAATGTAATCCCCATACTGTACATCCCTTGTGAATCTCAAAAAGGAGTTGAGAAGATGGATCATTTAATTTGTGTGAACTGTCTGGAGACTGTTTTCCCCTAGCTCCCCAAGAAGCTAAGAAGCTCAGCATATGGCTGGCTGCACATAATAGGTGTATTTCTACAGATCAATTTACTGAACAACTACTATGTGTCTGGGACTATGCCTGGCAGTACAGGACCCATAATGAGAAAACTTGTCTCTGAAGAAATTGTAACCTAGGAACAAACTCTGAAATGGGCTGTTTAGATGGATGATGATCCCAAATGTCTACAAGACTAGAAAGAAAAACTAGGCTATGTGGAAGGACCCTGAAGAAGTAGATAGGCCCCTGGCCACACAGGACCCCTGTAGCCCAGTTCTAGCTCCTGCCAGATGCTTCCCTTAGGGGAAACTGAAGTCCACTCAATGCAAGGTATTTATTTATTACGTGTTTATTTTACATATGTATGTGTGGTATGCATGTTTGCATGTGTATGTTCATGTGTGTGAGTGCACTTGTGTGAGGGGACTCATGCATGTGTGTGCACACCTATGTGGAGGCCACAGTTTGACACCATATGTCTTCAGTTGGTCTCCATCTTATTTTTAAAATATTTTATTTATTTACGAGAGAGAGAGAGGGGGGGGGAGAGAATGGGCATGCCAGGGCCTCCAGCCACTCCAGACACATGCTCCCTCTTGTGTATCTGGCTTTACATGGGCACTGGGGAATCAAACTTAGGTCCTTCTGCATTGCAGGCAAGCACCTTAACTAATAAGCCATCTCTTCAGCCCTGGTCTCCATCTTATTGACTCATGCAGAATTTCTCCATTGAGCCCATGACTCACTGATTTAGTTAGACTAGCTGGCCAGTTTACTTCAGGAATTCCCTGTCTGCCTCCTAAGGGCTGAGGTGATGAGTCCACCTAGCACTTACATGGATGTTGGGCGTTCAAGCCCCAATATTCATGCTTGTGCAATAAGCTCTTTATCCACTGAGCCAGCTCCCAGCCCTAAGACATTCATTTTAAAAACCATTTGTGGGCCAATTGAAACACATCTATGTTCTTCACTTTGTGTTAGTGGCATCATAGGACTCTGGATATGAAATAACAAGCAAATCAACCAGGAGTAACCAAACACCACATTACATATCACTGACAATGTGTGCACGCGAGGGGATCAGAACCGGGTTGAGAGTGGGAGATGCTGCAGAAGAAGGAAAACCTGAACCTACCTTGAAGGAAAATACTAAATCCTACAGTATAAGGAATGTCAAGGAAAAAGGCTCCCTGAGAGGTCATGCCTCATTATGCTTGATTGTATAAAAAAATCCTAAATAACGAAGACTGACCTTAACAGAAAGTCTGGAAGGCATGGCTGGCACTGAAGAAAACACTAAACAGTTTTAAATAAACTCAGTTATGAACCACAATCGTTCTCTCAAACATTTCCCCATTAGAAAAAACCACAGATAATTATGAGAATGTAAATCCTTGTTGCTGTCAGCTTTCAAGACACAGAAAGTAGTCATTGTTAATGCATTGCGAGGTCAGCAGGGTCATACAGACAAGATGATGACCCTAACATTTGCTTTTGGGATGTTTTGAAACGATTGTCAAGCTGATAATTGTGTGCAGATGACATTTAGGAATTAAATTGCCTCTGCAAACTCCCTTCTAGAAATGTCTGGCCCATGGCAGATGCCTTCTAATAAGAAAGGATCTGGCCGTGCTTGTGCAGACACACACACAGCCTTGTCCTCGGTCACTGCCACCAGGAGCCAGGGAATCATTACATGCGTCTCTGTTGCTTGTAGCCCTGCGGGGTCAGGACACATCCTTCATACCCACTTTTTATTTCCTGATCGATGGAGATGCAGCCACGGTGCAGTGTAAAATAATATTCATGCACCTCTGCTGAGAAAGAAAAGTCAGAAATAGAAAGGAGGGGGAGCCTTTTGTAGAAAGAACGGAATTGGAACACGGCAGACTGCAGTGAAAGATTGATGAAGAGGTATTCAATGCTTGCAGGGAAAAAATTGGGAAAACAATTGATGTCAGGAAGCATTAGATAAGATACTCAAAGATTTCATTTTAATATTTATTGCTTGTAGTGAAACTGATCGGTATCTCTGGCATGATGAGGTCATGAAAGGAGAGATTGATGCAGGCAAATTCATTACTTCTGCTCTGTTCTTCCTCTTTTGATATTAGTCTCTTTTCCCCAGCAAGCTGTGCGATTGCATACCTCCCCACTTCTGCCTGATTCTTTGGTCATGTAATTTTTCCGTCATCTGTTATAAATTACAAGGGAGGGTACCTGTCTGTTGCAAGGGGAAGGATTAAAAATCGTTTGCTTTAGAAGAAAAACCTTGACTCCAGTCAGCTTACCCACATGGAGGATAAGTTAGACCTCCAGGGTTCTTTACCAAATCATAATATCTGGTACCAGGGCAGACTTCCCTCCTTGAACTTCTCTATTCATGGCAAGAGATGAGCTGCAGGTGCTCATGAGCAGTGAGATTTACTGAGTGATATGAGAATTTTCTTTTTCCTCTATATTTATTCCATTAGCATATTTTAATATAAGTACTCTGATTTCATTTTACTGAAATCAAGGAATTAAACAGACAAAATGATAGACTTAGATATTTGGAAAGACCACTGACTAGGTCAGTAAACTCAGTCTGGTGTCAGATGTCCACTGCATCAATCACCAATATGCAAAGGACAATGGAACAGGCCAACCATGTCTCTTTCCCCAGAAAGTGCTCCTGAAGTCACCATCCTGGGGCAAGGGAACCTCATCTCAGCTGTCTTCCCAAATAAGCGCAGGACGGTTGAGCACTGCAACCCGGCCCAAGGTGTTTGCATTTGCTCTGTACACACAGCATTGAGACAATTCTCCTGATCTGTATGAAGAGGTTGCTCATGATGAAATTATTTTTAATATAATCACATAGTTATTAGTATGAAAATTGGGGGGAGGCAAATAGAGAATATTGATGATAAAATTTAAGTCCTTTTAAGGTAATAACACATGAAAATCTGCTGCTACTAACTTAGAATACTTCCCAATTCTCACCAAACCTACAGGTTACCTTTATCTGGGCTAAGATAAGGGAACCCACCCCTCTTTGGGGGCACTGGGCAGGGGTTAAGCATAGCTAAAGTACTATTCAACACTGTTTTAAGATCCTATTCATAAATCCTTATCACAAGCACTGCTTCTCAAATTGATTTTCTTGTAAATAGGCAAGGATATTGAGCGGTATTTGGACTCAGTAACGATAGCTGTTACATGATGGTACTTTAGCTCCCCTGAACAAGAGACTTTCGCTGAAGCAGCCAGGGAACACTCCATGGATGCTTTGAGGAAGCCGCATGACAACTACAGCTGTTGCAGCCTATCCAAGGCTCTGGCTCCTGAAGGTTTGGCCCGCACTACTGGTCCTTCAGACCAGATCAGGCATTCGGGATGGCATGGCCAAAGACCACAATGACTTCAAACAGCTTGTGCTAGCCTTTCTCTACAAGCACTTCCGCCCTGGCTATAAGAGTGGCTTTGGGCTGGTAACCAAACAGCAAAGCCCTGACTAGTATAAACACAGCCCTTCTTTTGCATGAATGTGTACTGCAGTTGCTAAAAATCTCCCTTTCAGCTATGTGAACAGTCTGCAGGGCTAAGTCTATGAGTTGGCTGATGGAGGCCCTCTTGTATCCTTCCCCTACAATTGCAACATTGGGTCCAATAAAAGGATTCTCTGGGCTGGAGACATAACTCACTCAGCCAGGAAGAGGGCTTGTCGCACAAGCATGAGGACCTGAGTTTGATCCCTAGCATCCACTTAAAGAAACAGTCATAATGCCAGTCCTGCTGTGAACAGTCAAGAGAAGAATTGGTCATCCAGATGGACTGACAAACAGCAGCCCCAGGATCAGTGTGAGTCTCTGTCTTTAGGGAACCATAGAAGAAGTTACCTGACATTCTACTCTGGCCTCCACATGCATGCAAACAGTAGGTGCCCACCTCTATGGCACAGACACTTGCACACACCACACACTATAACCCCACCCCCACACACATACACTAAACATTTTCTAAAAAAGTTTTCTCTCAAGTGATATTTTGGGTCTGCTTTAAGTCTCCCCCACTGGTGATGCAGCCAAGCTGGTAGCAGCTATGAGGACAGTGGCCCTGCTGAGCTAAGGGCAGAAACAGTGATCCAGACAGAGGCCACAATCCCAAGAGCGGCTGCAATGACACTGTAACGAGAGGCAGCTGGAAGGTTCTGGAGAGTGTGTGTGGCAGAAACAATGAGGAAAAGTTAAGGGAAGGTGAGGGAGGATGGACTGCTGAGGCTGAAACACAGTAACAGCCAGTAGAGAGCCACAAGAGAGGAGCTGGAGCTACTGGAAACTGGCAGAGCTCCAGAGAGATGCCAGGCCTTTAAGTGACAGACACTATGTCAGATACCCTAGGCACAGCACTCTAACAAGTTGCTGTCATGGGCTGGGGGATCTTAAGTCCCTAGTCCTGCAGGAAAGCTATGACACTGGCGTCAGTTGGGTTTAGTTCTGGTGCCCAGGGCCTGCACAGTAACAGTAGAGGACCTGCTGCCAAGTTCAGGGCACTGGCACTGGGTCAGCACCTCCTCATCTGCTCATATTCTGTCCAGGTTGAGGAAAAGGACCGGCCAGCACATAATAGCCCATGGGTCATGTCCATAGTAATGTTTTCTCAGGCCTCTCTGGCTTCCCAGCGGCTCCTCCCAGATAGCCTCTCCTGCAGCCAGAGGGTTTCCTGCCATGGGTACCAGACTTCTGGCCCATCCCATAGTGAATTTATTTCTCTCCAGATGCCTGTCATCCACCATCTACCCTCTAGACGCATCTGGACTTGCCCTGTACATCCTGCACCTCACCAGACTCTGAACACATCGGCTTGCTCTCTGCTCCTTGGGTGGTGGGTTTTATTCCTATTGGGGGCCATTGTAGCTCCCTCTTCTGCACCTCAGTGTGCATGATTAAAGCTCTCCTCCTTCTTCTAGATTTCCCCAGTAACATGCAAACTTCTCAGACACCTCCCTCCATTGTCCCACGCTGAGTGGCAGCTCCCCTTGTCTCTCTCCTTATCTCCACTGTCTCCCTGTCTTCTTTCTACCAAGCACTGAAACATTATCTTGGTTTCCTCTGAAGTCCTTGCTCTCAGTCTCTTGAAATGAAACATTCAGGAGGGAAAGAACTTAGCTACATTTCAAACAGACTCGGCTGCCTAGAACCTTCCTTAGGCTAGTAGGTAATTGATGTGTATATTTACATGGAAGTATTAATATGTGAACATTAAAGCTCATCAGGTACACTGAATAATGCCCCATCTACCCAAAGATGTCTATACACCAACCCCAGGAGTTTGAGAATATGCTATTATATAGGAAAGGATTTTGATTGCACAATTATATTGAGGAGGGTATTATTCTGCTGTATCCAGGTGGGCAGAATCTAATCACAAATATCCTTACAAAATGGAAGCATGCATGTCAATGTCTGAGCAGACGACGTAGTAACAGAAGCAGAGGTCTGAGTGATGCAAGGCTATGAGCCACAGGGAAAGGGCAAGCAAGTCACTGCAATAGCTTTTAGAGTTCTGACACTCAGAACTGTAGGAGAATCCACCTGTGATGTGTAAGTTTATGGTAATAAGATACTATAATATACTGGATATGTGAAGGGTTGACATATCACTCAAAGGGAATAATGAATTCACAAAACCTAACACTTTAAGGGCTCATGAGGATTAAAGAAACATAGCAGCTGTGTTGGCTAAGTGTCGTGCATAAACTATTACATATGTTCTATAAAAGGTCCATCATCTTGAGGCTTTTAGCATCACTGACTCAGTAAGGTGCTCAAGCAATCACAGAATCCCCTTCCTCCTGTGATAATTTCCCCCGAAGTACATAGAACATCAAATCACAAATGCATCTTCTTTAAGAAAACCCTGCTGAAAATGGAAATCTTGGAGTTCTCAGTTGAAATGCAGTCTGTGAAGAAAATGGGAGACAATTGGATAGGGACTATGGGCAAAGCCTTCTGTTATTCACCAATTAAGAGATTAATAGGTAGGCATGTAATACCACCTACTGAGTTTAACTTAACACTATTTACATACATACATCTATCATGTTTTAGATGAAGTTTATCCCCACCGAACATACTCATGTGGAGTTGTGGTTCTCAATATAATGGTGCAGAGAGTTAGTGAGCCTTTCAAAGGAAATTGGCTCAGGGGATATCCAGCCTCAAGAAGGAATTAATATACTTGTCAGAAGTGGGCTAGTCACTGTGGAAGGAGGCTATGGGAAAGCAAGTCTGATACTTTGCAGTCAGTCACCTCTTACCACCTGAGACCTCATTTCTTCAAAAATTACCTAGTCTCCAGTACCTGCTACCACAACGGAACAGATTCAGATGTTATCTTATCAAAAAGGTGGGCTTTGCTTTAATTTATTTACTAACAACTAATTTCCCTATTGATTTTTAATTTTCAGATTTAAAAAAAAGACTATTTAAATGCTTACTGTAAAAATTAGAGATGTTGTTTACTGAAAATTGTGAATGATTTTTTTAGGTATATGTATTTTACTCTGGAAAACTCAGGATATATTACTAACCATAGCTTCACTGATCTGCATTTACACAACTGAAGTCATTTAAAAGGAAGTTTAAGAGTCTCTCTTAAAATTAGAAACACAGCTGAAGTATACTCTGACCTTGTGAAGTCTACTTACAGGCAGAAATTAAAGCTATTCTGAGAAGGCACAATCTTCATTTATTTAGTTTTTATTATATGACCTGTGAACTCAAATTCTATGGAGAAGCCACATCCATCTAGGATCCTGCAGACTGACCTTGAGAACATCATGGTTATGGAGAGATGAAAAGTTTCCATCAAGGTCCAAAGTTATCTTCAACCTACTAACCTCTGTGTTTAGCCTACTATCCTCACGGTTACTAGATAAAATCCTTGGAAAGGGTGCAAAGCTTAAGAGCCCTCTACCCCACCAAGAATGTGATAAAGATAACTAACATCTGAAACTATGGAGAAGATGCCCCCACCTTGCTGCTGCAGCCCTGATGACGCCCTGATATACTTATAAAGACATTGATTCATGGCTGTGTCCCTTGATTGTGAACGCTCAGAGAATCTCCTGAATGGTGGGACATGTCATTCAGGGTAAGCTGAAATGTTGTTCTTTTTTGATGAGACATGGTCTCGCATAACAGCCCATGCTGGCCTAAACTGTGTTAATCCGCATGCCTCAGACTCCTGATTGCTGGAGTTACAGGTGTGGGCCACCATGTCAAGTGTAAGGTAAGTTGAATCTTGTTCCCTAGCTATGGTCACTAATAAGTGGGATATTATCCTAATAACCTACTATTCCTCTAGGTCAGTAACTATGTTATTAAAATTTTCTCATGCTTATGATTAGATGACTTCATGAGACCTAAAGCTTTCCAAGCTTGCGTCCCTTCAGCCTGGACGTGGGACACAGCCACTTGACATTCTCTTCAGCACATGACCACACATTTACATCCTAGTATTTCTTTTCTTTTTATAGTCTGTTTTCCTTTCATGAGCAATTCTCCAAAAGTCCCCTCAAGCATGCCTGTTAAGTTTCTAAGACCCAAATAACAAAACAAGTGGCAAAGATGCTTGCTCATGCATAAGCCATACACTCACATACACACATTTATATACATATGTATAAATATGTTTGTGTAAAAATATGCCTCAAAAAACAGAATAAAGCATGTAAAGAACCACTTGGAAATCATCCACACTGAACCAAACAGAAATCTTCATTATTCAAGGCAGGTTTCAGGAGAGTC
Organism: Zapus hudsonius; assembly: GCA_004024765.1. Taxonomy (NCBI): domain Eukaryota; kingdom Metazoa; phylum Chordata; class Mammalia; order Rodentia; family Dipodidae; genus Zapus; species Zapus hudsonius. Next base: position 26,160 of record PVHP010016332.1, on the reverse strand, counting down.
CTGCTTCTCTTCACAAAGCTCCTCTGAAGAGCAGGTTCCTTGCTGAGAGCTTCCCCTGTGCTCTACCCTCAGCCTGGGGTTCTCTGTGAGTCTTGGAATGGTTGTCATTTGGCTTCCCTTGGCTGGTTCTTTCCATTAGACTTGCTGACCTACGCTCCCTTCCCGGGTTTTAGTATTCTGCTCTTGTCCTCCATCTCCTCACAACTGGCTTCTGTTCATTTCTCTAACCTGTCAAGAGCATTTGGAATCCCAGTCCTATCCCCTTAGGTTTTGCTACTCATCTGACTTTATGACATCCTCACACAAGGAGAGCATGTACTCTGTTCCATCATCTCAGTCACTGATGAAGATGTTTAATAGTTCTGGAGACAGGATGACCCCAGTGACACACCACCTGTGTCTTCTAAGCTAATGGCATGCCATTATTAATTACTCTTTAGGAGAAGTGTAGGGGATGACAGGGAATAACACACCTCTACCTTTCCCAAATATCCAATCAAGTCTCTCATGGGCCTCAGTGTAAGTTCATTTACATAGACCTAGCCTTTGAGGATTGGATAAAAGCTATGGATTCTCTGTCCTATCAAGTGGACACAGACACAGGCACACACACACACACACACACACACACACACACACACACGCGCGCGCGCACACACACACACACACACACACACACACACACACGAGTTCTACATTTCACATAAAATTTCAGAGGATTCAAGGACTTCCCTTGAGGTTCATCTCTAAAGCTCCTAGAGATCTAGATTACTTTATGTTAAAAATCTTTATTTAAGATAACTAAATACCCCAAATAAGGTGCATGTAGCAATTTCTTCCATCATGGTACAACATGCAATTTATGATGTTAACTATTTTAATGTAAATACACACTGGTGTGTAGCCAGCAGGTTTGTTTTATTTTTATCTTTTATTGTGAAGTGTGCTTGTGTGGTGTGTGCACATGTGTGTGCAGGTTCATGTGCCCAGTGACCATATGTGTGGAGGCCTGAGGAGCATGTCCCATGTCCTCCTCTGTTACTCTTCTGCCTTATTTCCTTTTGACAGAATCTTCCCGCAAACCTGGAGCTCTCCATTTTTCAATTACAGGGACTCACCTGCAGACCCCAGTGATCCTCCTGTCTCCACTCCCTCAGTGTTACAGGCAGGTGTGGCTTTTTACATGGATGCTGGGAATCAAACTCAGGCTGTCATGTTTGTGTCGGAAGTGTTCTTATCCATGGAGACATCTCTCCTGTCTTCATCTCTAGAAAATTTAAACTTCCCGAACTGAAGCTCTGCATCTATTAAATAACTTCACCATTCCTCTTTTTTTCCAGCCTCTGTTCTGTTGTTGTTGTTGTTTATGAATTGACTGGAATGAAGCCACCCCCCATTTACCATCTTCTGTCCGACTTATTTATCATAATGTCCCTGAGGTTCTTCCACACTACTGCATGGGTCACAAGTCACTCCTTTGAGGACTTGTTACCACATTTTATTTAATCATTTATCCAACAATGAATATTTGGGTTCTTTCCACATTTTGATTAGTATAAATAAATGTTTCTATGAACAGCAGTGTACAAATATGGTTAAAGCCCCAGTTTCAATGATTTTGGATAATATACCTGAAAGAGGAATTGTGTGGTGATCTGTACTTAATTTGTTGAGGAAATGCAATATTGCTTTCCACAGTGGCTACATCACTTACTTTCCTTCCAGAAATAAATGAGTCAAAATGACTGTCCCACACTTTCTGTACACCATAAGAGTAGCACATGAAAGGCTGTGCATCCAAGGCATACGGGTGGTCTTGTGAGTTCAAAGGCTCTAGCTATATAATTTTGTGTGTGTTACTCAGTGTTTCTGGTGTTCGATTTCCTTGTCTGTATAAAAGATGTTGTGGGAATTAAATAAGTTAATCCATATGAAGGTCCCACCACTATATATCAACAGGCATTCAAGGCATCACACTTTTCCATTATATATTTTATAGCTGTGTTATAACAAACATTCACTGAGAAAATCTTGATGTATTTTAGTCCCCATGTACCAAAAATATTAAAACATTTTAAAGTATTAAAGAATGTGTCCATTTTCCCTAAAGCAATTTTACCAAGAATATATTATACTTTTATATTTACTAGTTTTATGATTCAACAAATAGAATCTTCAACTCATTTATATGAAAAATGATGACTATTTGGAAGGATCTTTTCCATGACATGACAAAGAATCTGGTAATTTGGAGGTACTTATAAGGGATAATGGTGCATGGAAGTAAATTTCTTCATTTATGAAAAATTATGACAACTCTGCTCACATTATATGTATGGAAAAGGCATTTTCTATTTTGGGACAAGAAATATAAGCCACTTTCATATAAAGCATCAGAAAAATAAATGAATATTGCATTCCTCTCGGTTAATGATTAGAACTAAATAAAGCAGTGACATCATGGCAATTTTAAGAGGTGTGTGTGTGTGTGTGTGTGTGTGTGTGTTTGTGTGCCCTATGACCCAGCAACCCTATTACTTTCTATGTATCACAAAATTGATTGATGGTGTAGAATAGAGAACTATATATGGGCAACAGATATCAAATATGCAAAGTCAATTTAGAAGAAAAACTAGACTTGTCAACAAATGATGCTGGAACAACTAAACAGCTATGAACAAACAAACAATACCAATGAAGCCCATATGACATCCAGGCTGAAATTAATCTTAGATGTAATGTAACATGTAAAGAATGATGCATCGAAAATAAATATAAGGGAAATGTTTGCAACCTTGGAATAGGTAAATTATTCTAAAATACAGCATCAAAAGTATTTTCCATAAAAGCAAATATATTACCTGCATTTAATATAAAGCAGTATTCTTTTTGAAAGTTATTAGGAGATTGAAAAACAGATGAGGAGAAACTATCTGTATATAAATTCTTAGAAAAGACTTTGGATTGAGAATGTACTAAGAGTTCTGAAATACTCAATAAAAATAGAGAGGCCTGGGTACAGGTCAGTGGTAAAGTATTTGCTGAGCACCTACAAGGCCCTGGGTTAGATTCCCAGCAATGAAAATAAAACCAAAATTTTCATATAAAACTTTCAAAAGATATTTCACCAATGAATATCAAAGAAGAGATAAGTATGAGCAAAGATATGTAACATCTTCAGTCATTAAAAACAATCCCACTGGGCTGGAGAGATGGCTTGGTGGTTAAAGTGCTTACCTGTAAAGCCCAACGACCTAAATTTGATTCCCCAGATACACAAAATGGCAAGGCACATGTGTCAGGAGTCCATTTGCAGCAGCTGGAAGCCCTGGTACTCTCATTCTGTCTGTCCATCTGTCTGTCTTTCTGTCTGTCTGTCTGTCTCCTTGCAAATAAATAAAATAAATTATTTTAAAAAAATTAAGCCTACTACTCATACACCTGTCAAAACAGGAAAAAAAATAAACAGTTCAACCATTACAAGAGATACAAAGACACAGTGCTCCTAACTGGAAATTTACTATATCAAAAGGCTAAAACATAAGTCCACCATGACTCAGTCAATCAATCCTTAGGCATTACCCAAGAGAACTGAGGCATATTGTGCAATACTAAAAACTGAATAAAGCATTTTAAATAATCTACAATTGAAAAAGAAATAAGGGCTGGAGGGATGGCTCAGAGAGTATCTGAGTTTAGGTCTCCAGACCCAATATAAGAGCCTGAAGCCACAGAAGGCTTCCCTTGTGTTGGGGTGAATACAGAGACAAGGGAGGAGATGAGAAAATTTCCTGGAAACTTGTAACTGGAGCAGTGAACTCAAATGAAGTGGAAGGCAAAGGAGTAACCAGAATGTTGTCCTCCAACCTACGCACGTGTGCGCGCACACAGTAAATAAAATTCAAAAGTTGTTTAAAAAAGTAGAAGCAACACACAGCAACAACACAAAAAGTAAATAACAACAAAAACAACTTGCTACCTCTTGTACAATCCATAACCCCCTATCCAATGATCAGGTCCTGCAAACCCAGTGGGGAGGGCCCCCAGAGGGTTGTAGACAGGGAGGAGGGAAATGGGGGTACCATCACAAGGCTTCCTCATACAATGTATCTAATTATTTACAATATATATGTTAATAAAAAAGAAACAAAATTCAAGTGTCTAAAAATTAATGAAAATAAAGACATAACTTACCAAAACATGTGGAAAGAAGTTAAAGTAGTATAACAAGACCCTTTTCAAAATAAAACACCTATAAAGAAAAAGTTTCAAGTCAATGACCTTGGGTTCTACTGAATTTGGAAAGCTAATAAAAAGCAAACTGAGAAGAAAGGGAGAAACAAAACATCAGTGGTTGAAAACAAAAAAAATAGAAAAAATGTGAATTTAATAAGAATTTGGGGGGCTGGAGAGATTGCTCAGTGGTTAAGGCACTTGCTTGCAAAGCCTAATGGCCCAGGTTCAGTTGCCCACTACTCACATAAGCCATATGTCTGCAGTGGCAGGAGGCCCTGGTATTCCTATATGCACTTCTTTTTGTCTGCCTCTTTCTAGCTCTCTCTTAAATAAATAAATAAATAAATAAATAAATTTTAAAAAGAATTTTGTTCTAAAAAAACAGACTATACATTGACTGATTATACTCGTTAGAAAACAGCAAGAAGACACAAATTACCAACATCAGAAACCAAAGAAGGGTCAGAGTCTACAGACATTAAAAAATAAGATTGTGCTATAAAAAACTATATTCATAAATGTGGCAACTTCAATGAAAGGGAAAGTTCCTTGGAATACAGAAAACTAAACAAACACTACTAAACCTAATGTGAAAATTAAAATTAAAATCCAAACATTCATATCTACTAAGGAAACTGATTTTGAAAAAATTCCAAAAGAAATCTTCAGGTCTGGATGTCTTCCCCTGTGAGTTCCACTAAACATTTAAGGAAAAACAATACCAATTCTACAAAAATGCTTGAGAAAAATTGAAGACAAGGCAATATTTCCCAACTCCTTTTTCTTTGCCAGTATTATTCTGATAGAAAACAAGACAATGATACCAATTTAAAATGAAAAAGAAAACAGAGGAATATCAAGGAAAATCTAAATGAACTCTCAGCTAGTAAATTTTGACATATTAATAATATATCATATGGATGGATAGTGAGGTATGTATACGAAATAGAGTTTTATTCATTCATAGAGAAAGAAATTATGTCATCTGCAGAGAAGTGAATAGAATCATATTAACACAATAAGCCAGAGTCACAATAACAAGTAATGCATGTTTTCTCTCATAAAGGAATATAGGAGAAAAAAAACAAAATCAAGACATGAAAGTGAAGGGTGCTGTCAGACATGAAGAAGAGGAAAAGATGAGGAAAGAGAGGAGCTGAAATCAGGCAGTGCAGTGGGAGAATATGATCAAAGGATATTATATATGTGTATGAAAATGTGATAATGACATTTATTATTTATAAAACTATATTATGCTATGCTGGTAAAAAATCATACTTAATAACTAAGTGGGGTTTATTGCTTGATGCAAATTTTATTTAATCTTTAAAAATCAAATGTAATTTGTTATTTTAACAGACTTAAAAAGAAAAACATAGTCATCTCAGTAGATGTAGTCTAAAATATTTTGACAAAGCCCAAGATTTATTTATCTTTTAAAAAAATCCCAGAGCAAATTTGTAGTAATAGAGACCTGAACTAATATAGAGCATCTCTGAAGAATTCTAGTGAGAATACTTAACAATGGGAAAATGAATGCTTTGAAAATCAAGACAGTGTGGAGCTAACATGATCATCACTGGAACAAACAGGAGAAAACAGATATCTATTTTGGGAAGCTGATTTTTCTGATCAAGAATCAGTATTTTAATAGTTAAAGAATAGTTTTTGAACAGAAGGTATAGGAACTATTGAATAACCATTGTAAAAGTATGAATTTTTATGTATATGTCACATCTAGTACCACATATAAATATGAAATAAGAATGATTCTTAAGCTAAATATAAAAATCTCTAAAACTAAAACTAAAAATAAATAAACATAAGGACAGTATATGTGATAGTGAATTAATAAAAAAGTCTTAGCTATATGATCCATGAAAATTTTGATAAACTAGACTTCATCAAAACAAAACCTTCTATTTGAAAAAAATAATTATTAAAAGCAATTACTGGGAGAATAACTTGGAAAACTGGGGCCCATCTAACCCTACCAACAGACCGTAGGCCGATACCTGAGATTCTGGCAAAAGAGGAGCCACCACAGTCATACCGTGGAGGATGCATATGGAACCCCACAGAGAATGTCCGGATGAACAAGGGACCCACAGCCACAGCCATTAAATCAACACAGGATAAGCCAGTGAGACAGAAACCAACGATTTCCGACACAAAGACCCCTAAGCTCACAACTTTAAAGCAGCCTTAATACTCATCCACCACGACTCAGGGAACTGAGTGGAAGAGGGGGCGGAAAGATTGGGGGGGGGAGACAACTCATTGTTTGCCCACTAAATATTGTAACTCATTATGGACAACAAAAAAAATAAAAAAATAAAAAGTCAACTGTTCTCTACATACAACTAAACAAACAAACAAACAAACAAACAAAATTACCACACTAAAATTAAGACGATCTGGGACATTTTAACTTTGGAAAATTATCCATAAATATACAAGGATTTGCATCATTAAAATGAATTTATTTTAGAGGGAGTTTTAAAGAACTTTGCTAGAGACACCTAAGTGATGACTGGCCCAAGTCCTCATGTCACAGGGAAGATTTAGGTTCTCAGTTTTGCCTCCTGAGTAGAAAGAGACCCAGACAGACATCTTTCCTTCCCAGGCTTTCTGGGCTGCTTAACAGTGATCGATTCTGGGATTTAGGATCGCTGAATACTTCTTAATTAAGAGCTCTAGGCTACTGAGCATCTTCATTTCCCTGGGGCCTCTTTTCTTAGTCTCGGGAAAATTAAAAACTCTCGGTACCATTTTTCAACCTCTCCCGAGGGAAACGGCCTCAATTTGCTACAAAAATGTCAATGGCTGGCCAGTGACCTAATCTATAAAGGGCAGGAACCTCGCTGCCAACATCCCTTTCCTATTTTCCTGGGGTCAGGCAATGATTACAAGTCTCTCCTATATCTAGACTGCGAGGCTCCATTTGCAAAGCCACCAAGGACTGGAGAGTCCCTGATGCCATCCACCCACAGCTGCTCTGAAAGGTGGGCCAGAGCCAGGCAGGCTTGAGCTGTTTCCAATCTATAGACTCGTACAGCGAGGCCACAGGAGAAATGTACATATTCACAGACACTGTAAAATACATAAGGCAACTAACTATGGAGAAGTCAATACAGAGGGATGATTGCTAATTTCTTTGTTTAAAATTTTTTTTTCCGGGCTGGAGAGATGGCTCAGCGGTTAAGGCACTTGCCTCCAGTGCCTAAGACCCTGGGTTCAATTCACCCAGTACCTACATATGCCAGACCCACAACATGGTAGCCCTGGTTCTCTCTTTCTCTCTCCTCTCTCTCTCTCTCTCTCTCTCTCTCTCTCTCTCTCTCTCTCTCTCTCTCTATTTCTCTGCTTTAAAATGAATAAATAAAATATTTTTTAAAAAAATTTTTTCAAGTCAGGTGTGTTGGCTCATGCCTGTAATCCCAGCACTTAGGAGGCTGAGAATATTCAAGAGTTTGAGGTCAGCCTGGTCTACAGAGTGAGTTCCAGGTCAGCCCTGGATAGTGAGACTGCCTCAAAAAACAAAACACATCACCACAAACACACCACACACACACACACACACACACCACACACACACACACACACACACAGAAACACACCAAACACACATACACATATACCCACACATACACACACACACACATACACACATAAACACACACACAGACACATACACATACATAGACACATACCCTCACATACACACACACATACACACATGCCCACACATACACACACATATACCCTCACATACACACAGACATACATACATGCAGGCATATACACACATACACACATACCCTCACACACACAAACACACACACACATGCAGGCACATACACATACATACACACATACCCTCACATACACACACACACACAGGCACACACACACACACATTATTCCATGTCCTACTTTTCACAACTTTCTTGATGACATTAAAAAATTGTTTAGACAGAGAATATTTGAGAGAAGAAATCAAACTCAGGTTGTATAGACTGTAAATTTGTTGAAAATCTAGCTCTAAGAGTCCAGGCCTCCAGAGATATTTTCAAACATCCCTGGTCAGTGCAGCGATGCTCATGGATAAAGTGGAGAGTCTCATATGCCACCCAGAGCTCAGTGAGGGAGAAAACCATGACATCAGGGGTCCCCCAGGGAAGGAAGCCCACATGGCCCACATTCCTTTAGTAACATGAATGACCTGGAAGCTCCTGGACACTGTGCCACATGGCAATCCTCTGAATGAAGGCTGACGAGAGATAGTGGGTGGGATTTGGAAGCAAGGGGAAGGCAACATCATTTGGACTGCAGCACTATCGAAATTCCACTAAATAGGGGCAGAAATACATCGTCACAAGAGAAGGCAAAAGAAATACTGTTCACAAGCCATAAGGAATTTTTGAAGAAACAATATTCGAATGTTCCCAGGGATTATGAGTCAGATGAAATTAGGTCCCACAGTATTGTGATGCAATGTTGGCATGATAAATTTACCTACAGGCTTATCCTAAAGCAATATGTTTCTGCTTTTATCATTTGCCCGAGGATGAGAAAATATCAATGGATTTAGAAGTTTTAAACCTCTTTAATATTTGCATGATATTAGACATGCTATAATAACATAAAACTACCTCATAGCGAGCTTTTGAGAATTGCCTTTGCCTGAGGTATCTGGTACTAATAATACTAAGACTTCAGGAGATTAGAAACATCTTCCTTACAGAGGGCTTTTTTTTTTCTCATAGAAATCCAACATGCGCTGAAACACTGAGGCAGAAGAGGCGATGTTATAAGTTAGTGACATTTCCCTTAATTGCCCCGGGTTCTTATCATAGATTAAAAACCAATCTCAGAAATGAAAAAGCTACATGGCCACATATTTGTCACAACACTAATTTACTGAATGTACAGAGCAATCGCATTAGCATAGATTTAAATAGTTTTCTGTGCAGTGCTCAGTGACTGGATTACTGGCTTGCTTTGGTTCCATGAAGACAAGGCTGAGGATAAATACCATCCCTGGAAGGGAGGGGCAATAGTTCAAACACACGTGACTAAACAATTTCTGCACTTTTAGGATGGTTTATACAGTTTTTAAAAATCCCTTAGCTCTCCCCATTATCATAATGTTTTGCATTCCCCTGTAGTATAATGATTTTTCTTGGCTATAAATAATTTTTCCATAGTTAAAGCACTCTGTTATTTTATGACCTAACAGACCACAGGATTTAAATTGTAGTCATCTAGCGTGAAACACTGCTCTTCCATCCTAACCTTCATACACTTTGTTTCCTTCCCCCTTTTCCCTCTGAGCATGGAAAATTAGGGCCATTTATATGCTGACTATTGATCAGAGGAGGAGAGCTTATAGGGTATGAGCTATGCTCTGGCTATGGTGATTCTCCCGTTCATGCAGGATTCCTCATCACATCCATCACTTCTTCCTGCAGAAAAACCTCCTTTTTATTTATGATGAAAGAGGTTTTTTTTTAAAGGAGGAATGAGTAATCTGATTTCCTTCAGAGTTCACAAAATCCCAGAAAGAAGATTTACAGAAAACTAATTGCTTAAAAGTGGTAGGGCTTTGATGATGGTTTCCTCTGAAGACTTAAGGTCAGGCCTTAATGACCTCTGAGTGTATTCAGTATGAGTGGAAGCTTTTGGGGGGAAGGGATAGTTACGACTTTTCAGTGTCTTATTTCAAATATAAGCTCATGAAGGCTAAGGTCATATCTTCCTTCTTACTAGAGGGTGGGGCCATAAGGATATAAAAAGATAAAAACAACTCCTTTCTTCCAAACTCCCCCAACCTGAAAAGAGACCAGGAACCAGAGGACTTTGTAGACATGTTTCTAGTTGCTGAAACAGTTGGAGGTACAAAGGAACAAATTGAACCCTTGATTGATGTTAAACCATCAGTTTCTCTTGAAATACAGCCTGGGTACAGCGTCCCCCAAAAGGTGACATTTACCCTAGGCCTCCAGGGATGAGAGGAATGTGTCCCACAGAGAGGGAGTGAGGAACTGGTGGCGAAGCCAATGCCTGGTCCTGCTTGTAGAACCATTGAGCGCTGCAGGAGCCCAATCTACAGGGCTGGAGATTTTCTCTTTGTTATCAGTTCATCATTTCTCCCCCTCTCATCTAAACCAATCAGAGGCCAACGGATGGTAGAACCATGAAAATGTAAAGGTCCTGATCAAAACAGCCAGCATTTTGTAGAATGTTGCTCCCTCTGTTAACATAAATCAGTATGCACATATACATATTTGGGGACAGGAATAAAATCTGTCATGTCTGTTTTTAAACACACACACACGTATATATATTTATTCATGAGGGTATGTGCATGTGTGTGCGTGTGTGTATGTGTGTGCATGTATGTGCATGTATGTATGTGCATTGTATGTGCATGACAGTGTGACAGTGTGGAGGCCAGAGGACAAACTCAAGTGTCATTTCTCAGGCACCATTAACAGCTCACCAATAAGGGTAAGATGGGGAAGCTTGTAGTCCCTAGGGATCCTCTTGTCTCCAGTTCCAGAGGGCTGCTGGGACTACATGTACCACCACACCTGGCATTTTACACGGGTGATAAACTAGGTCAGCATGCTTGCCAGACAAGTACTTTACTGAGTGAACTATCTCCTCAGCCCCATCTGCCATTTCTTGTCTATCTGAATATGAAGGTTAACTTTGTCACAGCCAAAAGAACAGGCAAGACAGGGCAGAAAGTACTTCATTTTCCAAAGGACAATGTTCTCCAACTCTTAAGGAGGATAGGGGATTTTGTGATGTGTTTGTCCCAGGCCATGGCTATGTCTTGGGTGCTGACCCTCAAGTCAAGAAGCCAGGGGCTGCAGCTGTGTTCATTGGTGGACATGTGCACACAGAGCTCCAAATCCAAAGTCCTCCCCAAACCTTCAATAAGGACATCTCCTTTTAATGTTATGGTGCCCTAAGGAGAGATAACAATTTCTTTCTTTTTCTTTCTTTTTTTTTTTTTTTTAGCAAATATTCCCTACACTGGTTGCAAGAGACTCTGTAAGCCAACCCTATGCTGAGCATTAGCACTGGCTTGGTGAGAATTTTTAATCTTTCAAGGCAAGTTGAAATATTTATGTTAACTTATTTTCCCTATACATTATGTCTTTATTCACTATGACTGGATCTACTTATGAGCAGAGACATAAAGAGCATCTAATGACAAACTTTAAGCTCAAATCCCCTTTCCATATAAGAAATAATCCTGGAGAAAGATTCTCTACAATTGGAAGAAATCAGAGAAAAATGAAACTAAAATCTGAATGACTGTCTATTTCAAATGTACTTTGGAAGAATGAAATAAAAAAGATCTTACAAAATAATCTGAAAGTAATTTAAGTACTTGAGAATCTGAAACCAATTTAGCCAAGTAGTGGAGGTAAACTCATCCAGTGGGAGAGGCAAAGAAAAAAAAAAAACTTTAAGAGTCATCATGTCCACCCCTCAGGCATGGAATCCCTTCTGGAGCTTCAAACAAGTAATAAATCCTTCTCTTAAGCTCTTCAAGGACAGGGGCCATAGCATAAATGAGGCCATCTCATTTCCCAATTGCTAAGCTCTTAGATTGTTCCTGTTAGAAATGAATCTGGCTTCTCTCGCTCCATCCATTCACCCATCTATCCCTCCATTCATGCATTCATGCATCCATACACTCTCTGTCCTCTGGAGGCTCAGAGAACATGTCGGGTCTTCTACATAAGGTGTCTCTTGCCATTTTCTAGGTGCTTATCATGGTCCTTTATAACTCTTCTATTAATCTCCATATTCCTCATGGGATATGGAGTCTCTCTGAGTCTTGCCCAGCACTGTCTTTGGAAGTCTGAGACAGCAGAGTCCAAACCTCTCTGGGTAGGGGTATTAGAAAGCCTCTGTTTACAAACATGTTCTGTACATCCACAGTGTTTGCCTTTTAGCTTAAATTCATGTGATAGCTTCTCATAAAGCAAAGCAAACAGCTTCACTCTGTCATTGCAGCCACGGTTCAACTGCACAGGTTCATCTGAATTCTGAGGAGCTAGTCTGTCACTGTGTATCCACCGTTCCTCCCAGCAGAGTTGGGTTGGTTAACATTCTTCTGTGTTTCCATGGAGCAAGTGGGGAAAAGTCTGAAAGGAAGAACTGAGCAGGTGGCCCTGACATGCCACCAGGGATCCCCCTCTCTGTCAACAGTGCAGGTGTATTAACTGAAGTAGATCTGGAAGCTGTAAATTCGCTCTCTTGTTCTGTGGAAGACTGTAGAGAAAGCAAGTGTGTGCTCTGCTCCAGCCACTCTGACGTTCCCTTGACTTCACAGCCCTAGTACAGGTTTATACCCTACTCTACATGAAAAGTCCATTTGTGGAGGGGTTTGGTAGCCAACCCAAAGGCCCACCACAGGGTGGTGGTGAGTGATGGTAATACAGACCTAACCAGTCCCAGGTTCAAGTTCTAGTCTTTCAGTTATACCCAAATACATCAAGAGAAGACACATCTAATGATAAAGTTCCAACAACACCACAAATTCTATTCTGAGCATCTGAACTGTTTCTAGATTAGATGCAGCTTTCTCCCAGTCAACGCTCTCCTCTTGAAATACTCACATACAAGTGTTTCAGTTTGCCAGCAGTGAGTGCCCAGTTCATTAATCGGCAGGTGTTATGAAAATAGGAACATTTATTCTTTCCAGGTCTCCAACCCTCTTTCCCAACAGACAAGTGTCATCACAGATGGTGGACAGAGATGTTCTCTTGGCTCTCTGCTGTGGAAACTGTCCATACTAAGGGTATGAGCTCCTTGAGGTCAGGGTGGCCTGTTGATAAAGTCCATAAGGTTCTGAAGCCAGATTGGGCCACTGGCACTGATTTTACCACAGAATCGTCACAGAAACCTGGGCCAAGTGTAACTCTAGGAGGAACTAACAAAAGCCATTATACTGTAGGTATGATGGCTTGATGGTTTGCGAGCTTTCTCTCTCCAGACACGTGCTGCAGTTTAATCCTTGAGATGCTGAAGACCACAGGGAGGAGATGAGGCCCTTAAGAGGGGCTGGGGCTTTCCCCAAGGGAGGGTGTTCTTGACCTTGTAAACAGGATTAATGCTCATGAGAGCAGGTTATGCTATGTGAGCATGGTAAGCCACAGCTTCCTGTTCCATGGGCACCGTGTTCACTCTTACACAGCCTCGTGGTATGCAGTGTCATCTGTCATGCTGTCACCTAGCTGGGGACATGTGACACATGCAGGTGCCATGGTGCTTAGACTCTCCAGGATTCAGAACTGTGAGCTATCTAATCTTTTCTTTACAAAGCACCTGGCTTAAAGCAGTTTGCTATAAGATACAAAATGGACTAAGATAGTAGTTGGATTGTAAAAAGTCAACGGGAGGTGCTTGCAAAGCACTTCACCTAATTCCTGGCTTATTCTGAGGACTCAGAGTCCATCATCATCACAGATGGCTCAGTGCTCCTTCACTATCGCCTTATTTGTACTACACTTTCATTACTTTTGAAGTGTTTGTTTTCTTCAACTTAGCTGCTTTTTTTATTAATTAAAAAAAAAACTTTACTTTCTCTTCTGCTTCTCATACTGCCACAATGGTGGGCACCGTACAAACAAGGGTATTAAAGCTAGATGCCATTTCTTACCGGTGTCAATAACAATAATAAAGTGCATCAACAAGTTGTGAATTTTATCCAATCAGCAAAGTTAGGCTTCTGGCCAAAGTAACACTGAAGAAAGAGCTTTAAGAACTATTTTTAATCTACAACAGAAAAAAAAAAACTAAAAAAGGCTGAACAATACCACTTTTCTTCACTGTCCATTGAAACATTAGTCATACCATCTTTTCAAAACTGTGAGCCCAACTTCTCTTTCAGAACTCAGCCAAATGTTAAGAATAATAAAATATAACTGTTTCATTCACTTGCTCGTCCATCCATTTATCTCTCCGTTACTGCATTCACCCATCCTATGGAGACACAAATGGTAAATGATTCCTTGCTTCATCTCTGAAGTGTTCCTGTGCTGGACTGGTGAGATGGCTCAGTGGTTAAAGGCATTTGTTTGCAAGGCATGCTGGCCTGGGTTCAATTTTCCAGCATCCATGTAGGACAGATGCACAGGTGGGTGGCACACTGGAGTCCGTTTGTAGTGGCAGGAGGCCCTGGCACATCCATGAGTGCTCTCTCTAACATTCTCTCTCTCTTACTTTGTTCACAAATAAATAAAATATTAAAAATGCTGTTGTGTTATCCTGTCTACCATTAGCTCTTGGTTGCTTATATTTCTTTGAGCAGTTATACTTCACCTTTCAAAATGTGAAATCAGTGGGCTGTACCTGAATTGGATTTGTTAGATGCCACCCTGTTTTTCTTTCCCAATATCATCACATGTAGGTGAACAGAATTTATTCTTCCTGAAGCTTAAATCACATTGCTTCATAGGATCTGAGTCCCGCCTTTCCTCCTGCACTGGGATGTCAGTTTCCCTCTCTTTGTGGTTTGTGTCTGGTTTCCATGGCATTGCCTTTCTAGCTGACGAAGATGTCTATAACAATGAGGTCATAGGTGCTAACACTGGAAACAGTGGAAAATCCAGTCCCTGCACAGACCTTTTTTTGAGGAAGTGTTGCCAAAAAATTAAATCAAAAATTTAAATTATTTTCAGCAGATAATGTTGAAATATTTTACTATTTTCTATACAGAAGGATTGAGCTCCTGCAACAGGCCAAGTGGAATTGGGTCAGTCCCGTGACCCTTGTGAACAGGTGTTGCCCACCCCATCCAGCTGGGAGGTGTGCCATCTGGTCATTAAAGCTCTCACATACCTGCCCAGCCCAAGCAGAATGCACCAGAGTGCTTTGTTTAAATTACATATTGCATTAAAACAATAATAACCACCTGTGTCTTTCCAAAATATAAAATTTTCTCATAGAAATGCAAAGTGTTTATGTCCCCTGAATTCAGAAGGTGGAGGTACTTGGAGGTAAGTTTTGTGGCATGAATCAGCTGGAGACAGGAAGGTGCTTGCCTGCTCAGGCAGGCTTGCTTTCCTCCTGGCAATGAAGAGAATGCCCACAAGCAGGCACAGTGCCAATGGAGCATGCCCAGGGTTATAGCACTCACATTGAAGATCACATCACCCGTCCCCCAGTCCCTATCCCTCAGGGCTCCTATGCTCCTCTCTACCATTCCTACCTCCTTGGATTCATAAATCATGTTCTCACCCTAACCCAGGCCACTACTAGCCCATATGGCTCTTTATAAACAATTAGAAAAAGGCATCTTATTCTGCCTCAAAGCCATCTGTTGGAAAACTATCATGAAATGCTGACCTTATTAGACTGAGATAGATGCTATTTCATGTCAAAAGTTATCATAACAAATAAAAGTGACAAGTCTGGGAAGTGCACTATGTGGACAGAGTCCCTTCTTCAGTGATGCTGGGAGGCAGGTGTGGGGGAAGAGTCCAGTCTGTACAAATGTCTGCTATGGCCTTGACCTATTCTTGCATCTGTGTTTCCAGGGAGCAGCATTAACATCACTTCCACCCACCGTGTCACATGAAAGCCGTCACACCCATGAGAGCTTTCCTCCTCCTGACCATGACTCCTTGCAGGCCCTTCACTAAACAAGTGTGATCTCTGTAGGAAAATCTTTACAAGATGCCAATTACCTTGAGATAATACTTTAGGGGACTTACTTCCCTCACTTAAAGAAGTGTTGAGCCCTGTCACTATGTTTTCTTCTCCTTTTTATCAGTTTCAAATTGTAAAAACAGGTGGTTGGTTTTTAATGTGAAAAGGAACACATCACTGTTTGCCTTCAAATATCCCTTTCTTTTCTATTCACCTTTGATAAGAACTAAGGTAAATGAAACAGTACATGTTATACCTATTAAGCTCTAACAACTATGGGGTGGTGGGGCTTGAGCACCACCGTCATTCTAGAGGGAGGGTGGGACAACAGGACAGTGCTTCCATCTCACTGTGACACACACAGAGCTCTTGGGCCATGTGGGTTGTCATCATTGTGAGAAAGAAGACACATCAGGCAGAGGTGCCCACATCTAGATCTTCTCACTCTGACGCCAGTGCTCTGTCTACCCAAGATGGTTCCAGTAAGGAGCAAGAGCTGAAAGTCCTGAGTGCTCAGAAGGTAACATCCAGGAAAAGGTCAGCAGAAGTTGGAGATCTCTTAAAAGAAGACAAAATCAGGAGGATTGGAATATTCTAAATATATTCAAAAACCTGTTCATGGTTTTTGGTAATATCTACTTAGGTGATTATGTATGCTTATGAAACACAACAGAACATCCATATCAAAAAAAAATCATTTAAAGCCATAAAGCATTCACAGGACTTCCAATCCTCCATGTGCAGGTAGTGGAAACACGGCTCCACTCTCCCCATGCCAACTTAAATGTATATTGTAGCTACAAGTCTGTTTCCTCTCTGGTGCCTCAGGGGAATGTTTGGGTAATCAAGAGCACTGTATTCAAACAGTTTTTACAATTTAAAAGTTAAAGCCACCCATCTGCCACATTTGACGCGCCAACTGCCTAAGACAGAACTGATAGAGATTCCCACCATCGTGCTTACGCTCTGCACACAGGAGGAATAAATGTATGTGTCAAAAGATGAGGAATGATTGATGCCTGCCATGTCATCGACGCTGTCTTGTACTTAATTTCCACTGATGAGCTCAGATTGCCTGTGGCGTGGGTGGCAGGTGTCCTGGGCTGCCGAGCCAGCACGGCACTTGTTTTGTTGCTAAGGTAAGACAGACATATGCCAATCTCCGAATACTTTCTGTGAACTGGATGGGACTTCAGTGTATCTGAGAAAGACTCTGGGAACATGATCACATTCCAAGGGATAGTAAGTCCCTGCGTGAATGATCTACTTTAAGGATCAGTATTTACAAGTTTCTGCTGTGTTCAAGGGGATCCAAAGGTATGAGCACCAGCTCTCTGACCACTGTGAAGGCTCTGAGTTAATTCCTTATCAGAGTTAAATCAACTTATCTACACTGAAGAATGTGATTGATCTTCATATATCATGCTCTCACCCTATCCCAGGCCACTACTAGCCCATAGGAATCTTCATAAATAATTAGAAAAAGGCATCTTACTCTGCCTCCAAGCCATCTGTTGGAAACTATTATGAAATGCTGATTCTTATTCTGGGTTCACACTGTCCAGTAGAGATTCCTAAAGACTAGGCTAGAGGCTTGTAATGAGAAGTCCAGCTCCTCAGTTCAGGGATTATTTACACGACACATAGTACCTTTCAAGTATGATTCTTATTACCCAAGTGAAGACAGATATTTCATTGGTAAATTCATATTTATATGAAGGAAATATTGAATTAAAACAACCACTTTCAGCCACAAGATTATAAATACAACCTGGTAAACTAGTATCAACTGCCTAGTTAGGAAGGGATTTTTTTCAAGTATCTAACTTTTTCTATGACAAAAGCATCTAAAGCTCCAGTTAGGAAGTGCTGCCTCTCTCCCTTCTGCTCACATGCCCAGGGCCCATGTGTAAACAATGAAAATGTTTCATCCTTAACTGGTAACTAACAATCCCTCATTTTTTCTGGGTTGGATGCATTTGGCTGAATTCCTTAGACAAATGAAACTACTTCTAAGTATGTCCATTAATGCCACTACATCAGAACAGAATGAATAATCCAGGGAATTTTCCGATTTAATCTGAAGTATATTGTGAGGGTTCTGAGAGCCAAGAGCAGCTCTGTCGCTTCTGCCCAGTGTTCCAAATGGGCAGCATTTCCTGGGCAGCCTTCCGTCTCCCTGGCAGTTGCAGTGCCCGTGGGTCCTGATCCATCATCATTACCCCTTGGCCAGCTCTAGTGTCTGGGACACATAGGTCTAAGGACAAAGAATGAATAACGTGGTGGTCATCTAAGGAAGAGACATGGGGACCTAATGAAAATTAAGCAAATGGAACTAAATCAACAGAAAAAGGAGCCAAAGTGGGGATTGAGGAGAAGGCCCAGCAGGTAAAGTGCTTGTTGTTGCCAAGAGACCTTGTTTTACAAAGTAAGGTGGAAAGTGACGGAGAAAGATAACCTGTCAGTGTCTGGCCTCTACATGTACACACATACACATGCACATGAACACACACATACACACACACATATACATACACACAAAGATAAGTAGGCTAAAAGGATTTAAGTTAAAGGGCACGAGGTTATGGAAAATTTTCAGGAAATAAGGGAGTTTTAGGATAAAATAACAAAGCACTTCTATTAAAAATGTTGCCAAACAAAATACTTTATTCATATACTATATAATATAGTTATATATGATAAATGCTTTATGAATGCATTATAGAATACAGTTACATTTTATTTTAATGTATGATACATGCATTATGAATTTTTTTAATGTTTGGAGGAGAAAATCTGTCAGCAATTTTGAAATAAGCTTGGGACAAGCAAAGAAGATGAGATTTAAGAATAACATATAAGATGTGCTGGAACAGGGCTGGAGGCAGAGAGGAGAATAAGACTCTGCCTCTCCCTTCAGGGTTCTGCACTCTTCAGGAAAGACAACATGCAATTGTAACCACGACAGGAAAATCTAAAGTATGTAGCTCCAATTTCTGTGATTATATATTTCATATATCCCAAGAAAATCAGAAAAGCTTGCTAATTCTGTTTTTGTTCAAATTATTCATAATTATCTATCTCAAGTAATTTGGCTATAATGCTATAATAGGATTCTGTCTTGATAAGTATTTATTCCACCCATTCTACAGTGTAAATCATTCTCCTGAGAATAGGTTGGAAAAAGTTAACTTTTTAAGGATTTGGGAATAAAAAAGGTAAAGTGGAGCCAAAATGAAATTCTTTCTGACTACAAATGTCGAGGATTTTCCCAGTGGAAAATTAGCTGAGAGAAATGCCTATGAAAATGGTTATACAAATAAACTTTAAAATTCTGCATTATAAGAACGGTTTTAATTTTTTTCTAGTTTTCAAGTCAAAAATATTATTCTCAATCTGTGCAGTAATTGAATGAACACTGTGGAAGGATTCTTTTACAAAATGAAGTTTTTTTATTCCTTATAAATTGGCATACTGGTTCTTCAAGGAGGTCTTCCATAATTATGAATATCCAAGTCTGAATATCTGGTAAGACTTTTTGGTGCATAACTAAGTTAGCCTTCTTTATTATTTAGGTTTGAGCTATTTAGCTGAAAGTAACAAAAGTATGAAATAATGTGTCAAACCATCCAACTATTACTGAATACAATTGTCCTTGGCATCCTTAAGGGATTGGTGTCAGATACCCTGTGGACAGCAAAATGCATGGATGAACAAGAGTCTTATATAAAATGGTGTGTACTTGCACACAACCTTCTCTCATATGTGAAAAAAAATCCTACAACGACGTATAAAACCCAACACAAAGTGAATGCTATAAATGGTTGTCATAATGCTTTCTTTAGGGAATAATGACAAGAGAAAAAGTCTTTATCAGCATAGATATGATTTTTATTTAATTCTTTATTAATTTTTAGATTTGACTAACCAAATTAAGTACATGTATTAACAAAGGCTAATTAAACTTTTAAAAATCTATTTTCTATTTGTAGTTGGTGAATCTGCAGATAAAGAACTTGAAGATTGGAAGGGCTGACTGTACACAGTTTTAATCATAAATTTAGGCTCATCTGAATTCTGTGTATTAGAGTTCTCTAGAGGAGCAGAACCAATATAAATATATATATATATATATATATATATATATATATATATATATATATATATATGTATGCACACACACACATATATATATATATATATATGGGGTTTCTTAAGGAAGCTTATAGGATATGAGCTGGGCAGTCCAACAACAGCTGTGTTCAGGCTAGAGAGTTTGAGAACCCAGCGGCTGCTCAGTTCATGAGGCCGAATGCCTCAGCTGACCCAACCTGGCTGCAGCCCAGAGGATTCCTGGAGCAGTGTGCATGCATGAACCAGTAAGTAGCACAGACAGCTGAGCAAAAGACTTTGTGTTCATTTGGAGCCTCCTGAGATATAATCTGCCACTGGAAGGGGCGTCCACTCTGGTGGAAGGACCTCCTCCCCATCAACCCTTCCTAGAAATGCCCCCACAAACCCACTCAAAAGGCTGACCTTTTCCTTGCTTCCTAATCTGACCAAGCTGACAGTAGAATTTAACCATCACATATGTCCAAAGTTTCCTTTAAATTTTCACCCTAACAATTGGAATAGAATTTTTCCATGAATTAAGAGAAAAATGCAGAGAATACTTTAAAATGCTTAATGCAAAACACAGGAAGAAACAAACAAAATGTTGTGCTGAACAAGACCTGAACAATCCCATCAATCTGACATTAGTGTCAGGTAGTCTGCACAGATTGTCATCTGCGAGCTTCTTAGTGACTTAATGAGGTGCTATGGTGATGCACTGCTCACATTGAGAAGGACCAGTGATTAAAGACATGGGCTCTGACTCATCCATAAATTAACTGACTCAGCAAATAATCATTTACTATTTGCCAAGCAGTATGCCAGGCAGGAAAGATTTTCTAAATGACTCAGCCAGTCTCAAACAAGGGTTTCTCTGCACTGCTTTGTGTTATGAAGTACTGCATGACATAGATGTGGAGGCTGAATTGATTATACTTTTTATCAAATCCAATAATCATGACAACTCTTTAAATGTTATTAATCGCCATCTTTGGCTTCTAATCCCACAAAGAGTGCTTATCTATCGATTTCAGAAATCCCTGCTCTGGTTTTACTTTTCAAGCAAAACACAAAAATGTAGGGGCATGAAACACAATTCAGTTTTTCCTTTCATGTCCTTTAAGACAAAGGACAAGTATAGCTTTCCCCATTGTAAAGGTACTTTCAAAACAAGTTCCCATGAAAGCTAAGGTTTATAATTTTAAATAGATATTGAGAAGAGCATGTGCTTGAACTGCAGAACTTCCCTAATAAAGACAACATACAGGGTCTCCCTTTGTAGCCCAGGCTGACCTTGAATTTGTCTCAGCCTCCTGAGTGCTGGGATTACAGTTGTATACTGCTGTACCTGGCAGGGAATCTTTTGAACAGTGTCAACAATACTAACAAATGCTTCTCTTCAGTGCAAGCATCTGCTCTTTTTTATTGCTACATTTTCTCCTTCATAACATATATACTTTATTTCTGATTTCCTTCTAGGGAAAATCTCAATAAGAATATTAACCTGAGAGACAAGATTATTGATGTTTGAAATTATAGTACTTGGATCAATTTATGGATGACTGTATTTGGGGTGAGCATCACATGGATTTTCTAGCATTTTCTAGCTTTGCTTTGTGACTCTGAGGAGCAATGGGTGAGTAGAAGGACCTGTCATATCTGGATGGCTGCCTTTCTCCTAGGTACGGAAAGGCTGCACCATTATCCTGGCCTGCAGATACAGCAAGAACAGAAAAGAAGAAGGTTGACAGGTACCACAGTGACATTGGTGGTGGGCCAGGGGAAGTGACCCAAAATCTGCAGCTAGGTATCTCTCAGAACTGCTTGTACATAGTCAAATAGCACTACTTTCCTATATCATCTTAGTACATATGTTATAGTAATCGATTCTATGCATTCGTTTTTGGAAGCAGCTGTGAGGCTGTGTGTGTAACTATGTGGTTAAGATAGGGGTTTGAGAATAATAATATTGTAAGACATATGCAAAATAAACAGTTGGCATTCTGGGAAACTTAAACGCTATCTAGAGATGTTGAGACATTAAAATCAAGCTTCTGCTACTGAAGCCAGAATTTCCAAAAATGTTAATTACAAAACATTCCCAAGGAGAACCACTGTAGACTTTCAGTCCATAGATGAACCAGGAAAAGGAAGCCATCTCAAAAGTTATTAGGAACCTGGTCTTTTGTCCATTCATGCTCTGGCATCTTTAGCGCAGCCATGACTCAGAATGGTGCCAAGTATTTCTGTGCCAGCTCGGCCATCTGCTCTCTAGCTTTCAGGAACGGAAGTGCAGTCTAAAAGGGAAGTCTGTTTTGAGGAGCCATTCCCATATGCATGCAGTCCACAAACTGCTGGGTGGAAGTGTGCTCAGCACCATAGTGTACAAGACTTGGGGATTTTGGAAGAGCATATTGCACAGTCTTTTCTGGAAGTGCTCCCAATATTAGATACATGTCACATTTGCATAGAGACATATGGTCTTCAGTGTGTAATCTCACGTTGTCTGCAGAGACTGCAATCAGAGGTTCCTCTGTT
The DNA here is from genome assembly GCA_004024765.1 of Zapus hudsonius. Taxonomy (NCBI): domain Eukaryota; kingdom Metazoa; phylum Chordata; class Mammalia; order Rodentia; family Dipodidae; genus Zapus; species Zapus hudsonius. The sequence goes on along the minus strand of PVHP010016332.1, from coordinate 3,594 downwards.
ACCTTCCTTTTATGAGTCAATTTTCACTTAGCGAACTAGCACACTGTGGTGATTTGGAGGCATTATTTTAATTCCTAATGTAAATTTATTTTCAACAGATGTGCTTCTGAATATATTACATTATATGAATAAGATAAAAGCATATGACATCTAACTAGTCATTAGTGTAATTATGCCAAAGAGTGCTAGTATTCAATGCTAGAGCAAATGAGCCAGGCCAAGTTCCAAACCCATCACTGGCCACCCCCAGGTAAGCGGAGGCCCTGGCACCTCATTACCCTGAGGGTGGGAAGACAATGGGCCTCTTTTTGATGCTCCACCAGAAATCCTGGCATCCTCAATAGGTCCCTAAAGCAGCCCAACTCATGGAACAATGGTTCTGCAAACATCCAGTGAAGGAATGTATCCAGAGCTGTGCCCCAAAGCCCTGTGGTTTGCAAGCCCTCTTTGCTCCGCTCCTTTCTGCTGTTTGTTGAGAAGGGATCGGGCTTGCAGAAACTTGAGTGCTGCTTTCCTAAAATTTCAGGCCAAAACACAAAAAAAGGCACAGAAAGATACATTTCTGTAAGGATCACACTTGATATCTAGAGCTTAGAGAGCTGCTCAGAAGCCTGGAAAGAAATCTCACTGCTCCTCTGACTGCCAGGATCCTCTGAGGCTCCAGGGCCTTCCACACTAGGCTTGGAGAGAGAGGGAAAGGCCACACAGTGTCTCAGAATACAACCAAATGCTTCCTCACCCCTGGGCTCTTTCCTCTGCCTGCTCGCTGCTGTAAAAACAGATAAATCAGTGCCTTTTCTTAAAGCAGTGAAACGGGTCATTTTAAGAATCACAGAACATGCCGGCTCCACACAGAGCTGCCCTGGTGGAGGCTTGAACTTCAGTGGTTCATAGCAAGGAAATTAAGAAAACCACAGTGTACCTTGCAAGGGGGAGAAAACAAATGGACCAAAGCAATGAGTATGCATGGTTTCCCATGAGAGAGATGATGAAGGAGCCAAATCGCTGATTGCAGATTGTCTTGAGCGAGCGTGTGCTCTGCTCTGGTTAACAAAACACTGATTGCATGTGATTCAAGGTGGAGCTTTCCATCAACGGAGGAGGCTTTGCCAGCCTCTTCACAATGGACTTATTCATCTTTTGTTGGATTGCTCCAAAATTCAATACATTTCTGATGTATGAAATTTTAAAAGGTAACGTAAAGATTACATTTTCTGTGTGCTGTTAGCTTATAGAAATGCAACAGACTTCTATACATGGGGTTTTGTCCAACATGGTTACAGATTCCCTTATGATTCTCTATGAATCTCTGTATGTTCACTTGGGCTGTGGATGATAGATTACTTCTGCCCATCCAATCACATCACCTTTGTCTACCCTTATTGCATATACCTTCTTTTGTCAGTGTTCTTGAGCATTTTTTCATATTCCATTCAGTTTTTAATAAATATATTTGTTAGGTCAGAACAATTTCTCTCAATCATGGCTTGATAAGTTTTTCTCCATAAGTGAACATGGAATTTTATTAAATGCTCTTCCTGAAATCTATTGGATCATATATTTTTGTTGAAGACATTTTTTTGTGAATATATTATTGATTTTCCAATGGAAATACAGGTATATCTGGAAAAAAACCTTCTAGGTGTGCATGTACACTCATACACACATACACTCCTAAATGCGCATTCCTAGCATATTAAGATTTTTTATCTATGGGCCTGATAACATTGACCCATAATTTTCATTTCATTACTGTGATGGTTAAGTTTGTCAACTTGACTTATGTAATAATCCACAGTAATCTTGGGCGGGAGCTAGCCTGAAGAAAGGATTGACAAAATCCTTTTGAGATTCTGGAGAAGGGAGGAGTTCCCTTCTCCAGAGTGAGCCCTTCCCCCCAGTGGGTGGGCCTTCCAGAAGGGGATTAAATATAAGGAAGCTTGAGGGGAAGGGAACCTCTCTTCCTTCCTCCCCCAGCTGCTGATGCTTTTTTGTGACTTGCACTCGCATCCTGCTCTCCTACCCTTCCTGGACATCAGAACCCAGTTTTCTCGGCCTTGCATCGTAGACTGAAGAGCAGCAGCTCCCCAGGGAGCCTTCAGGCCTTCTGGGCTGAATTGGGACTGCTGAGGCATCCAGCCACGTGGACTGAACAGCTATTGGTCTCTTCACCCATGAGCCTGTAGACTGCTATTGTTGGACTGTCATAAGCTCCCCCAATAAATTCCTTTTACTACAATTCATTCTATCAACTGTTCCCTCTAAGAACCCTGACTAAAACAATTACTAACCTGTGATGTCAGGAGTTAAGGCAATCACAATACTAGTGAAAGAAGTGTCTTGTTCAATACTGAGAGAAAATGTACTCTTTATAGGAATTAGTTGGATAGGAATCATGTGTCCTCAAAATGTTGCATAAGACTCACCAATGCTGATACAGTTAAAAAAGTCACACCTTTGTTGAAGATTCTGCTCTCTGACTAATAGTGCCTAGTGACTGTGAAGAGTTGGGCTACTGTAGATAAAAAGCTATCTTTAGTGCCCTCAATAGCTATTTATCACCCACCTCTGAATATGACCTAGTATCCTTTTGGCTATTAGGTGAAACCTTTGAAATGTATTAACTTAGCAGAACACTAGCTTCCACCAGCCCCTAAACTAAGAATGTCATGTGATAGCATCTGAAACATAGAGATTCTTATGCTATGTGGGACTGATAAAAGATCATGCAGCCACTTCCAGGTAGAATGTGCCATATGGGGCGATCTGAATCAGCATTCCAGGGCCATGGCCATTCAGCTTTGGCTCAAAATAGACTCTTCCCTTTATAGTCCCTTTATAGCAGGGGCCACGTGTAACATAAATTCCATCCAAGCCTGGTTTTCTTAATAAAATTTTTAATACTATTTTTGGGGGGTGTTGTAGTCAGCTTTCTTAGTTGCTGCGCAGAAATGACCCAAATAAAAGCGGCTTGTGGAGGAATGGGTTTATTTGGCTTACGGACTCGAGGGGAGACTCCATTCTGGCAGGGAAAACGATGGCATGAGCAGAGGGCTGGACATCACCTCTGCCACAGCACTGCAAACATCGGCAGGAAGGTGTGCCAAACTCTGGCAAGGGGAAGCTGAATTATAACTCCATAAGCCTGCCCCCAACAACACAGCTTCATCGAGGTTGTAAAACCCAAACTGCCATCAGCTGAGGATCCATCTATCAGAACACATTCAATTGTTTGTGGGGACACCTGTATCAAACCATGACAGTCTGCCCCTGGCCCCCACAAACTAATAATCATACAAGATATAAACACAATATGTTCAGCTCAACTCTTAAGTCCCTGCAGCTTTCAACTGAGCCATAATACCAAAAAATAAACCCATAATGGCACAGAACATTCACAATGCAAAACATGAGGCACAGCAAAAACAGATTGACCAATACAATACAAGATTTAAAACAATCAGGGCACCATCAATCTCTAACTCCAAGCTCAATGATTCTTAACCAATAACACAAGTCTCTTGGAGATTCAATTCCGCCCCTCCAGCTCGGCTACTCACAGTCCAGGAAAACGTCATCCGGTACTGGCAGCTC
>PVHP010016331.1:20000-36027 GCA_004024765.1 Zapus hudsonius | reverse complement strand
GATGGTGAAGGGAACCATGGGAGATAAAAAGTCACAAGGCAAGGTTCTTGCTTCTAAAGGAATCTGGCCTTTGCTAGAGATGGTCGTGGACACAGAATGGCTTGTTTAGGTCACACCCACCTAATAGCAAGACTTTTAGACTTAATATAAAAGGCAGCAGTATCTCAGAGCATCAATGATTGGGGGAGAATTTGGTGGCATTTTGTACCACTGGGCACAATTTAATCATGTCTCAGTTGAGTTTTTAATCTTCCTCTTAATCTCCAGTAACAATAGTGGCAAGATTTAAGGACGCATTATGCTGATGGTATTATTCCCCTCCTGATATATTTTTCTTATGATGGGAACTCAATGAATACACATCCTATCTTCACTCCTGTGTTCACTTTGTGCTAGAGGAAGTTGGGAGATCTTTCTGATGGATGAAATCTGCTATGTACTTGGCTCCTTCTTTGTCTGCTTGAGGAACACCAATTCTCCTCTGGTCTTCCACATTCTCCATGCTTCTATTACTGCTAAAAAACAGCTGAAGCAAACAAGTTAATAAACTGTAGTTAACTTCGGCCACAGTCTCAGTGGTTTTATCCATGGCCAGCCAACTCCAGTGCCTTTAGGAAGAAAGCTGCTCACATCACAGCAGAAGGTCATGGTCAAGGAAATCTGTTCGCATCCCAGCAGCCAGGAAGAAGAGAAAGAGAAGGGAGAGAGGACGAAATATAACCTTCAAAGCCACATCCCCACTGGCTTGCTTCTTCTAACTGTGCTCTCCCTGAGTTCCCACCATGCCCCTATCATGCTATCAAATTATGAATCTATCAATGGATTAGTTCAGGACCTTTCTCAAAGTCCCACCTCTGCACAGGGAATAAGCTTTCAATGTGTGAGCCTTCAAAGGAGATTCATAGTCAAAATGCTGGGGCTCCCTATAAATGGAGCAGTGAATAAACATTGTCATGAGTCAGTTTGGAATTTGCTCATTTGGTGATCAAACCTATATTCCCCAATTCTGTATCAACCAGAAAACAAAAGTGAAACTTAGGCCTCTAATTTTTCTCTGATCCTTTTAACCTGTTTAAAGTAGTTCAGGTGGGAATGTCCATGGGATGTCCATGAATATAGTATGTTCTGGAACTAAGTTAAATAAATTCTGTCTTATTTCATGTCATCTCCTTAAGCTATTATTCCCATGTACTTAAGGAGATTGATTTAATTCCTATAATTTAGGTAAGGTGTCTTACCTAGGAAGAGATGGTTTGGAGTTGGTATGGATTGAGTGAGGGTGTTAATTCCAACTCCTTCAAATTCACATGCTAAATATCTAACCATTAACTTGATGGCTTTGGGAGAGAAATCAGTTAGACTCGAAAGAATTAGTGCCCTTATAAGTTGAGGTAACACAGGGCTTTCCCATATCATCTCTCTTTCATATTCTCTCTCTCTCTCTCTCTCTCTCTCTCTCTCTCTCTCTCTCTCTCACACACACACACACACACACACACACACACACACACACACACACACACACACACAGAGCCAGGAAGAGGATGGCTCATGAATTGGTTTGCATCAATGTTCTAGGATTTCCAAGCCTACAGAACTGTGAAAAAATAAATAGTTGTGTTTTATGTAAAAAGCTATGTCAGTTTGTTATAGCAACCAGAGAAGACTACAGATTCTGCAGCCAGACCCTGTGTATCTACAGCTTTGCACTCAGCAGAGACAATTGTGCAGACATTGGTCAGGAAGGTCATTCTAAAGTTTCTGCCCAAGTTTGATGGTTAATCTTGTAAACCTGACTGGATTTATAGTCATCATACAAACATTCCTTGAGACACATCTATGAAGGTGTTTCCACAAAGGTTTAATTGAGGATGGAAGACCCACTCTGAATGTGGGTGGTACTACCTCATAGACGGAGGTCATGGGCAGAATGTGAACTGAGCACCACCATTCATGTCTCTCTGTTTCCTGATTGCAGAGAAAATGTGACCAGCTATATCTTAAAGCTCAAGACACCCACACCTTCTCCAACATGATGGAAAATACCCTTAAACCCTGAGCCAAAATAAACCCTTCCTTAAGTTGTTTTAGTTAGGTAGTTTTTCACAGAAATGAGAAAGGCAACTAATGTACAGAGATCACTTAGATCCCAGCAGAACCCAAACAATGTTCAATAACTAGGAACTAGCTCTTCTGTTTGTTCCTTTGCCTTTAATGACTTCTGAGTTTTCATTTATTTGTGGAATAGAAATAATAATGACCCTGGTTTATAGTCATACCACCTAAACACACTCATTCCCCTTACAAATAATGTTGACCCTAAGAATGCTAAGGATACCAGCCTGTTGTCTTCAAAACCTGAGACAGCAAATGTACAGATCCTCAGGGGATTGTTTGGTATGAGAATCAACAAAGACAATCAGGATAATCACATCACAGTCTGAATGTGTAAGAACTCAGAGCACATGCACAGGGTTAAAGTTGAATACTGACACTGAAAATATGGTTCAGTACTGTGGTGGCTTGAATGTAATGTCCCCCATAGACTCATGTGTTTTGAATATGTGGCTCCCAGTCAGTGGCAATTTGGGTGGTAGAACCTTGCTGGAGGTGGCGTGTCTCTGGGTGTGGACCTTGAGGTTTACTAGCCAGCTTTGCTAGCGTTAGGCTAGTTCATTTTGTGCTTCCTGTCAGCTGCTGTGGCAAGATGTGATATCCAGCCTCTGCTCTGCCAGCCTCGCCCTGCCATGATGAAATGTTCCCTCAAGACTATAAGCCAAAATAAACTGTCCTCTCGAGATCAGCTGCTTTTGGTCTTCTGTTTTGTCCTAGCAAAAAGAAGGTAACTGCAAAAGGTACAAATTCTTTTTGCTTTGTGTGTGTGTGTGTGTGTGTGTGTGTGTGTGTGTGTGTGTGTGTGTGTGTGTGATGCTGAGGTCCAAAGCCAGGGCCTCACACATACTAGGAGAGTGTTCTACTTAGAGTTCCACAGGGTAGAAGTAGTGAGAGTGGTGAAAACATGGCAGAAGCAAGAAGCAGGAGACACATCATCACACCAGCAAGGAGGAAATATATGAATATATATTTGAAATATATGAATATATATATGAATTTTGGTGTTCAGTAGTTTTCTTTTTACACAGTCATGGACCCTGGTCCATGGAATGCTGCCCTCTACAGTTAAGGTGGATCTTCCTAACTCATTCTCAGCTTACCAGGCCATGGGAAAGATGCAGCGAAAGCTACATCAAGGCTTTTGGAAAAACTCATTTCCCTTTCTGAATCCAGATTATTAATTTAATAATACCACACAAGCATGTCCAAAGGCTAACAGGTGATCTATATGCTGTCATATTGACAGACAGACCATATAAATCATCACACACAGGGACTTCTGGAGTTACTCAGAAAGATTCTTATGTAACAGATATAGAATTTAAGGATAAAATGTATTCTTTCTACAAGGTTCCATAAAGCTACAGTTAGGCAGCCTAAAGTTTGGTTTTGACATTGAAGACAGGTTGGTTGTATGTCATAGCCAAAGGTTCCTGAAGTCACCAGAGAATTGAAATAGAATTAGGGCAATAGGAGCCTACCAAAATAATTTAATATTAAAGCTCAATAGTGTGTTTGATTTTTTTCTAATTTTATCATCTTTGCTTGGAAAGCCAAGTTGAAAAAAATGATACCCATGATGAAGACAAATTAATGCTCAAAAGCAGCAAAATGACTCAAGGCACATTTTGAATAAGACTCAAATTGTTCTTTAATTTGAACAAGATAAAATTTGTTATGAAAAATACACCATGTATATTTTGGTTTTGTAACTTTGAAAGCCTAAAGGCTTAGCTTTTGATAAACTTATCACTGATCATTTATTACTATTGTACACATGTCATGACATTCCCAACTGGTCACTCGATCCAGTTGAATGGACAACTTGTACTTAAGATACTGGTTGTGTACAGATGGGACTCAGTCACCAAACTGGTAGCAAATCCCAGTATCTGATTAAACCAAGGGGGCACATGCTTTTGTGAGAAATTGGTGTTGCGGTCAGCTTTCTAGTTTCTGTGCAGAAAGAACCCAAGCAAAGGCGGCTTGTGGAGGAATGGGTTTATTTGGCTTACAGACGCGAGGGGAGACTCCATCCTGGCAGGGAAAACGATGGCATGAGCAGAGGGACGGACATCACCTCTGCCACAGCACTGGAAATAGCGGCAGGAAGGTGTGCCAAACACTGGCAAGGGGAAATTGGTTTATAACCCCATAAACCCACCCCAAACAACACAGCTTCATCGAGGTTGTAAAATCCAAACTGCCATCAGCTGAGGATCGATCTATCAGAACACATTCATTTGTTTGTGGGGGACACCTGGGTCAAACCATGACAATTGGCAACTGTGACTCAGGTTGGTCACAAGACCTCCCTGTGTGTATTTTTGTGTAAAGTGGCCCTTTTCCAGTTTATGATGGAAGTTTCCAGTTATATCATATAATCTTAGCTCAGCCCTGTGACCTTCCGCTCTCAGACACACAATAGCATGTGCTGAACTGTTGGGTGCTCCTTCTGTCTGAGCCCGAGTGACAAGATGCACAAAATCTCACTACATACTAAACAAGCTATGGTGACAAAGGGAAGCTTTGGATTTCTTGTGCAAGATGCAGAATTTGAAACATATTAAGACAAATACAGGGCTGGAGAAATGGCTCAGCAGTTAAGGCACTTGCCTCTAGTGCCTAAGGCCCTGGGTTCTATTTCCCAGGACCCACATAAGCCAGATCCACAAGGTGGTAGCCCTGGTGTGCTCTCTCTTTCTCTTTCTCTCTCTCTCTCTCTCTCTCTCTCTCTCTCTCTCTCTCTCTCTCTCTCTCTCTCTCTCTCTCTGCTTGAAAATGAATAAATAAAATATTTTTAAAAAGACAAATACAGGTCCCTAGCACAGAGCCCTGTTGGCCACCTGGGTCACATATCTATGAAGTTCTCCCTGAGCCAAGACCTCCATCTGAGCTGCAGACCTTACAAGGCATAAGCAAGAAAATAAATGTTTGCTGTTCAAGCCACCAAGATGTGGTTCCAGCAGGTGCAAACAAATACCACCAGTACCTAGGAGCAAAGAGATCAGCAGTAAGTATGTGATTGCTATAAGAGCCTGTGAAGTCCACGGTCATGCCAGGCAAGCAGAGCCTACCTGTGGTGGCCCCCCAAGCATGTGCCACCTAGCAGGTGCACCTCCAGAGATGCAAATCCCCACTTTTCAATCTGTGTAACTTATTTTTAAGATGTTATGCAGAGACAATATATTTTCATCTTCTTTTTGATTATGAAGGATGGGACATTTTCTAGTATTTTGGTAGGATAAGCATAAGCTCCCATGAGCCATCAGTGATGGAGTAGTCTGAGTGGCTGCTCTTGTGTACTCCCAGTATGGAACTGACTCTCTCAAAGCCAGGGTCATAAAGCCACAGGACAGCAAAGTCACAGGGTAAGAAACAGTCAGGTAAACAGACTTGCCTCACTAATCCTGAAGATAAAAGGAGCTCTCTGAAAGTTTCAGAAAGGTCGAGAGAGAGAACAGAATAAAGGTTGATGTTCAATTCAGAGTAGTCAGGGAAGTTAGCACTCCACAAAAGAGAGCTAGCATTCTCTACCCGCCTCTAGAAATATATTTTCAAAGGGTTCAGACAGAATTTCAAATTTGTTAGCCTTTTTTATGATTCCTAAATTGTTGGATTAAAAATGTCTCAAGAGGTAAATGCCAACATTGACAGAGCCCCTCTCAGAGCTAATGGAAGGTTATGGTAACGCCTGGAATGCTTCCAGCACATTACCTACTGGGTAGTATGTGGAGCTGGTATTATGTTAATGGAAGGAATCTCACCTGATCTTACCGTTGATCGCTGCATATCTGGCCTCTAGAACAGAGCCATTTACTATTTGTGTCACAGAGCCAGTTAATGAATCCTGTCCAATAAATGATTCTGCTCAATTCTCAGCTTACCAGGCCATGGGAGAAATGCAGAGAACTCTGCATCAAGGCTGTTGGAAAAGCTCATTGCCCTTTCTGAATCCAGATTCAACATATTCAGATGTTCTCTACTTAATAGTGTCATCTCCTTGGTTGCTGACAGAACTGTTTCTATGCAGCACTCAGCAAAGACCACCCCTCCCTCAGCCCGAGGGCTGCAGCCTGGTAAAACTGCTTGTTCTGTCAATGGCCATTATCCCTTTCCTCTTTGACTGTCATTGGTGTGACATGGACGCGAGTGTTTGCCATCTGATGAGACCTAGAGGAACTGTACCGGTACCCTGTTAGGGAAAGCTTCTCACAGATGAAGAAGCAGGGTTATAGAGGGAGGAGACATCCTTCCCTTTGGTCTTTCCCTCCCCGCATGCTGAACTCCAGTCTTGAGTTGTTTGGCTTGATAAATATGTAATCATATTACTATTGCTTTATGACTGGATCCACTTGTGGCCAAGCAGTTCTTGGCTACATGAGGGGCATACAGTACGCTTGACAGAAAATGAATGAATGAATGAATAAATACAAACTGTGGGCACAGAACTGTTAAACAACCAAATAATTAGAATTCTTTCCCTCAAAACTTTTTACTAAATAAAATCACAAATGTTTTACTGTAGATGTCAATTTCAGTTGGCTGTTCTGTTTCTTAGGAAACTCAAATTGATATGATAATAACTATCTTGCTAAAAGCTTAGGAGGAAAGAGACCAGAACAGAGAGGATTAACGTAAGACCAGGAAGTTGTCAGGAAATAAGTACAGCTGGGACTCTGCTGTGGTGGCCCAGGCACCAGTGCTATTGCGTCCTGTGGCTTGTTGGTCTTTGGTGGAGGAGGGGCAGGTAGGACCCGAGAAGCTGCATGCCTAAAATGGCTTTGGAAATAGAAATCTGAATAACAGGTAATTGTATTTCACAACGATGATGCACTTATGAACACATCAGAAGCAAGATGCAGAGGGAACCAAGGGTAAGTCCTTGAGGCGGGTGCATGTAAAGCAGTAATGGATGACAACAATAAACAGCATTTTTAACAAAATGCATAGCTCAGAACCAGAGTCCCCAAAGGGATGGTCTACCTCATTAACTAAGAGCTCCAAAGCATGTCTTCCTTTTCTGTGTGAGAAAAAGCCTGTCTCCTTAGAGTGATGGTAAGAACTTGGAAAGTCCATAACTCAGAGCACCTTTCCACCATCTGAGGCTGATGCTGGGAAAGACAGCTGCCTTCCAATGAGATTTCCACAGGAGAGGCCCAGTCTAAGACCACTGCTCCATGGATTCGACCAGACAGCATACTCAGTTGGTAATGGGCTTCTCCAGAGTTCTAGGAGTTAGGCTGGGTATGGGGTGTGGGCTGCATAGCCCTGTTTAACTCATGTCTTTTCCATTGGTTCCAATATTTCACACTTAATCAGGAAATACAACAAGAATCTAAGCCTCTGGGTATATAAGGGCTAGAATACAAACTTGTACACTGTTGGTCTCTACGATATTATGGTATTGTGGATACAGAGCATGCTTAGAGTTAAAATGACCTCCATTCCAAATCTTGCACTCAAAAGTGCTCACAAGCAATACCACTTGGAACAAATGATCAAATATCTCTTCGTGTATCTGTTCCAGGGAACCATGGGACCACGCCAATGTTAGCCTTTCTGTGTGAAGAGCATAAATTCATGGGGTGTACATTAGCACTGTGCTCAGAGAGGGACTTCAGGTCAACACCCTGTGGTTCTAGGAAATGACAAGAGCAAGAAAAGATTTGAATATTCATGATGTTATTAGAACTAAGGTAAATTTTTTAAATGAAGAGGTAAAGTGACACTCATAGAGACTTAACAATACAAAAATGAGCCTCTCTCGCATTGGGAAAATAGCATACCATCCAAAAGGTTTTTAAAATTCTCTCATTCAAAGTCTAATAACATAGTCTAGGCATAGTGGCACATGCCTAACATCCCAGCACTTGAGAGGTACAGACAGGAGAATCAGGAGTTCAAGGCCATCCTTGACAACCTATCTAGCCTGGGACACAGGGGACCCCCTGTCTCAAAACACAAAAAAGGAAAGAAAAGTCTCATTACTTAAAAGAAGAAAGCAGGGAAGCAGAGGACGAACAAGCCAGCTTCTGCAGTCACTGCTCTCTCCCCTCTCCCTCTCTCCCACAGTCCCTCCCAGTTATGACACTCAGTGACTCCATGGGGATTGGGGTATTTTCCTGTCCCGCAACTGGTGCTTTGGGTGCCAGATATATATCTCCACAAAAAACAGACTGAAAGAAAAGTGTGTACAAAACACATTTCCTTTTGAAATTTAAATTTAGTCACCTGTGTTGAACATACAAATTGTATCCATCTATTATTTTAAGCTTAAACTAAACCAAGCTTCCAAGACCAGAGAAAGGGAAACTGCATTTGTGTACAATGAGAACATTTATATGAGGTCTGTCTGTAGGTGGTAAAATTGCTATTTAAAACCAGTTATTGCCAGGTATCTCAAGGGGGAGGGGAGAAATGGGAATATGAGAAAAGATAAGTCTTTTCCCTTCCTAAGAAAACAATCATTTCTACTGATGTGATCATTCAGGCAGTGGGCATGGAGACATTCATTATATGGGTAATTGATGTGAGTGCTTGCCTGAACCACCATTTGAAAGTATTAAGATTGGCTAGAGGAATACCTGTGGGGACATGAGTCCTGGCTCTGTCACAACAGGAGCTATGGCATTGGCACATCTGGAAGATGAGGCCAGTCAACAGCTCGGTCTCAGGGTGGATGGGGCAATTAACCAGGATTATACAAAATAAGTGCTTTCTACACTGTGGGGACTTCATCGATATTGGCTGTTAGAAATGGGACACTAGTGAGTCAGGGTTCCCAACGATAAGGTTGAAGTGTGAAATGGAAAGAAAAATGTGGTGGTACATGCTTTATTCTCAGAACCTGAGAGGTAGAGGCACAGAGATCTGAAGTTCAAGGGCATTCTTGGCTACATAGTAAGTTCAAGACCAGCCTGAGCTATATGAGATCCTGTCTCACAAACAAAACAAGATGCTGTTATGAAACATAAGCATGACTATGGCTCAGACCCTTAATGTTGTCGCCAATCACACAAGAAAGAAAAAGAAAGCAAACTTCACAAACCTAAAATTGATGCAGATTTCCAGGACAGATATAAAACTGGCAAATATCAGCCCACAATGATCTCGCCAGCCTCTGATACCCTTCCCCATTAGGACAGAGAGACACGCCAATTGAGCAGACTTGAGGCACACGCTGAATACACCACTTTCATTTTTCCTTTAGTTTCTCCATTTCATCCCGAGAGATGATTACTTTTGCTTGAGGAATAACTGAAACTTTCACTACAATTACACGCACCAACTCAGTGACAGTTGAGAATAGAAAACAGTTTGTCCCCTATCCTCTGCTTCCTGTCATATGCTTAAGCAGGCACACAGGTGCTGTGTTCTTCTGCAGTGAAAATACAATCTCAGGGCTGAGGAGAAGCTCAGGCGGTAAGAATGCTCACTGCGCAAGTCTAAAGACCTGACAGGGCTGGAGACCTCCTGAGTTCGATTCCCTGGCACCTGCTTACACAGCTGAGCCTGGCCATAAATGCCTGTAACCCCAATTCTGTGGGGAGCAAAGACTGAAGCATCACTGTGGCTGGCCAGTCAGCCAGTCTGACTGAAAAATGGGGTTCAACACATGAATGGGCAAAAAGAGGAGGGAACTGACATTCCTCACTGACCTCTGTGGGTATTGTGCATTTACATACACCACACACATACATGTACACATACATGTGCAAAATAAAAATATAAATAGCAGCCATGAGCTCTGCTTGTAAGGGATTTAAGGACAGGGGCCAGATTAAGCTACATCAAGACGTCAAGAAAACTGTAACCCCTGAGGACTTCGGTGTCCTCAAGTGCAACACAGGGATGGCAATGATCTCTTTTGTCACAGCAGAGTTGCATGGAGTGTGACAATATGTTTGAGACATAAAACGACTTTAACAATAGGTCACCAGAAAGCTTTGGTTCAAGTTCAGAGACCTTAAAACATAAGTCGCAACTGTTCAGATAGAGTGACACTGAAGTATTTTTCAAGGGAATGCTCATAAAGATCCCAAATTATTTGGTGAGCTGAGGGCTTCCTTAAGACCAAGATCATAAACATTTATCACGTTGTTCTGAGATTAGGCCAGATGTTCCATTTTCCTTTTCTGACCTTCACAGAGGTTTTGGTCAGGCCATCCGGGTTACAATCTCCTGGCTAATTATTACACTCACTAACCTAAAGAATGCCAGGAACCAGTGTTGTAAACCGCATACCATAGATCCTTTTTAAAAATTAAGAGAAATTACTCAGGTTACTGATATGAGGATCCTTCAACTACTACACCAACATATATACACACACACAAACTTATACATACATACAGCCACACACGTAAAATACTTATACACATACAAACACAGCCACATACAAATGTACATACACAAATAACATACACACACATTCCCAATCATGCACATACAAACACTCACACACATTCACACACATGTAAACACATACTCTCTCATACACATACACACACACACACACACACACACGAGCTCTCACAGCTTGCTAGTGTTTTTTCCATAGATTCATGCACAAAGTTTAGACAAGAGCTTAGAAGTTCATAAAAGAAGCAGACATCTTGATCAGTACACCTTCCTTTTTCCTCCTCTGTCCCTTCCCTGCCTCTCATGCATGTGCCTGAAATGGCTTCTCTCCTTAGAAAGCAGGGCTGCTTTCCACTGTTGAAATCACTCTGGGCACCAAGTGGCTCCATTTCTGTGAGCGTGCTCTGCCAGTTTATCCACATTAGGAATTAACACTGAAAATATTTGCATGTGATAATTCATTTAATTTATTATCTATTATCTTAGAATAAAATTTTCATAAACTAATTTTCAGAGAAAACTTTTATTTCCTGAGTGTGGCACTGTTTTACATTTTTCAAAACTCATATTTATCTCAAAAGAACCAAACCCTGATTTTTTTGTGCAATTTTAGAACTATGTGGGTTCTGGGGAATCAAACTGAAGCCAACACAGCCTGGCAAGTTTTGCAAGCAAACACCTTGAACTGTTGAGCTATTTCTCTGGACCCTGATGCCCTGATGTATTATTTTGTTAAAATATATATTTCATCTCAAGACAGATAGCTGTAAAGGAAAAAGTATCTGAATATGTCAAGATCATTGTGGATGTTCATTGACATACTAAAACTCCAGACAGAACTTCCCGCTAGAAGTACTAGATCTTATGATCTAGTTATTATTATTCCTAATGTAGAGTCCAAAGCCAAATGAAGGGAATTTTGTCATCTGTCACACTAAAATCCCTTGGCCATCTAGGTGGGTGAGCAGGTCTTCTGCCCACGCCTGACTTTGTACTGCACACGCTGGCCATTTGGAAATACTGCTTATCTACCCAAGACAGAGCTTCCAAATGTTGACACAGCTCATTACAAATACGAACACTCACACGTGTTCATACCACCTCCAACCTCAGGAGAACAGACGGTGTTCTGGGAAGCTGTTATGCTCACTGCAGAGACAAATTTGGGCTTTCCAGAATGCTAATTTTGCTTCAAATTCAAAATTCTCCCACTGGCAGCAAATCGGATGAAGTTGCATTCCTTGAAGTGACAGAGTGGCCGTCTTCTAAGAAAATACTGGCCAAATACCCAAGTGTGCCTGAGACAGAGATTACCTTTCAAGAATGTCTTTGTTCCTATTCATTTAAAAATGGGGTTCCATGAAAAAGCTGTTAGTCCAAGTTAGCACTGAAATTGTAATGCATTGATGTTTCCAGAAGCAACCATCACGTGTCAGTACAAAGTAGACATGCTTTGGGGACCCTCCTCATTCTGTCACAAAGAATACTATGGAGATGTGTAATCACTGTACAAATTCAACATTCACTTTTTTATGCTTCCAGAAGGACATTCTTAAATGCAACTGATTTTCTTTATAGTATGTTGCCAGTGTGTGTTTGTGAAGCCTGCAGCCATTCCAAGAAAGTTCACTGCTGGTTCCCAGTATGAGAGCTAAGGCTACTTAGGATGTTTCCACCATTTCTGTACCACCATTAGTCAAAAGCCATTACAGTGAAGAGGGAAAAAATCTGTACCCGTGTTCCTAAGAATTGCACTTTAAGAACTGTGGACCAACTGCAGAATGTGTCTGAGTAGAGAGATACTTGTTGTATTCCAAAGAACACAGAGGGCCTGAAAATTCTCAAGGAGCAGGGATACACTGTGATTCAAGGGTCCCTACTCACTTCTGAGTTGTGAGACACACATGCGTACAAAGCAAGACAAACTTCCTCAAAACCCTTCCTCGCAGAAAAGTCCTCCAGGCACTGCATTGCATAAAAGCCCTGAAGATAGCTTTTAAGCCAATGGAGCTGAACAACCAACTCTATCACATAAACCTTTCTTAAGGGCTGCCAGACACAAAGCACTTGAATTTTTATGCTTATGTGTGTGCATGCTTATGTGTGTGCAGGTGTATTTGAGTGTGCACATGAGTGCACTTGTGGAGGTCAGAGGGAAATCTTAGATGTCACTCTCAGGAATTCTGTTCACGTTGTGTACTTTTTGAAACAGGGGCTCTCGTTGACCAAGAACTCACCAATTAGGTTACACTGACTGGCCAGTGACTTTTCAGGGGTCCCCAGTTACTGACTCCCAAGAGCTAGGGTGACAAGTGTGCATCACCCAGCACAGCTGTTTGGATGTGGGTTCTGGAGACTGAACTCAAGTCCTCATGCTTACAAAGTAGTCATTGTACTCTGTCCCCAACACCAAATTATTGTGAGAGGTTCTAATTTATCCCAGGTTGGCCTAGAAGTGTGTAAATAGCTGAGGGTGGCCTTGAACTTGATCTTTTCACCCCCACCACCCAAGTGGTATGATTATAGACATGGACCACAATGCCCATTTGGTTCACTTGTTCATGCAGTGCTGGGAATGGAACCCAGGACTTTGTGGGTTATGTTAGGCAAGTACTCTTCCAACTGAGCTATATAACCCCAGCTGGAAAAATAATGAACACAGTATGTTGTGTGTGTGTGTGTGTGTGTGTGTGTGTGTGTGTGTGTGTGTGTAGTATTTGCATATATGAGGGGTGGATGCTTGTGTATATGTGTATATGCATGTGTGGAGGCTGGATCAGGGATATGGAAGAGGGAAATAGGGGAATTGGAGACATCAACACATTATTCTCTTATTAAGTGTATCTAATTATGGATAATAAAAAAACCCTCTGGTATTGTTCCTCAAGTAAACCATCCACTGTGTTTTGAGACAGGGTCTCTCATTGACCTGAGCTCACTACTTAGGCTAAACTGGCTGGATCTCTAGGGATCTGTCTTTCTCCATCCCCTAGTGCTGTGAATTCAGGTGCATACCACCCTGCCAAATCAGTGAGGTCTGGGTTCTTGTGAGAGATTTTTGCCTTAATAAAAAAGGTGGAGATTGGGATGAAGAGATGGCTCAGTGGTTGAAGGCACTTGCCTACAAAGCCTAACAGCCACAGTTTGATTTCCCAGTACCTACATAAAGCCAGATGCGCAAAGTGGCACATGCATCAGGAGTTTGTTTGCAGCAGCTAGAGGCTCTGGTGTGCTGACTCTCTTTGTCTGTCTCTCATCTCTCTCTCTCTCTCTCTCTCTCTCTCTCTCTCTCTCTCTCTCTCTCTCTCTCTCCTTGCAAATAAATAAAACATCTTTTCAAAAGGGGTGGAAAGTGAGTCAGAATTCTACCCAGCATCAACTTCTGACCTCCATATGAATATGCACCTGCACACACAAATGCAAACATACATATGCACACAAATGCACACCACGCACACACACGTACATATGCAAAAAAACTATCCTCAAACCACAGCATTCTTGGATCAAGAACTGGAATTGTGTCTAGCCCTCATGTAAAACAGTAGAGAGACCTGCTGCAAGCCGCTTCATTTTTGGAACACTCAGATCCAACAGCTCTGTGGGGCTGCTGGTTCCCAAGGGATGTAAGAAAACAATGGTAAGTATTGGTGAGATGATGTACATCAAAGTAGTTATTAAACTCTGCAAACTGGCAACAACACTGTTATGTAAGGCAGAGTGCTGTTACTTGTGAGCAAGAGGAGATCTGGAAGCTTCACTCCACTGCTAAACGTGGCACAGATTTGAGCAATGGTGTTCCTGAAAACAAATGAATACTTGCTTTCAAAATTTCATATTGATATGGCTTCCACTGCGAGGTTACATAATCCTTTCATTACCCTCGATGTTTATTATTGGGTAGATGTCCCCAGAGACGATAATTGCCATAACTGTTATTAAGGAAAAGAGTGTAGAGGAAAGAATACAATGGCCTTGGTTCAAACTTCCTATTTATTCCTGATATAAAAACCTCACATATAGAAAGAAGATACAGAGGTGGCATACCCCCCAAAGGGAAAAATTAGACTCTAAAAGTGCTTTGTTAAGACTGTTATTTCCAATCAGAATGCATTTTCACCCCCTTAATGTGCTGGGTATTAAGAGGAGTCATGAAGGCTGAAAGAGATCCAACAACACAGTCAGGAAGGGAGGAGAAAGGGAATTCCAAAAACCACAGACCAGCGTTTCTATTGTCTCAGCTTTCTTCCCTAGGGATGGCGTTAAAATCTTTTCTATCTTTCTCCTAAATGAATATAGGATTTCATGAGGAAAATGAGATGAACTTTTCAGTTTTCAGTGAGAAATAAAATGTGTGGTAACTTTTTTTTTTTTTCATGAAAGCTAGAGGCTGGCTTTAGGTGAGCACTTGCTAGTTGCTGTGACAAGTACCTGACATGTAGCAACTTAAGGGAGGAGGGTGGATTTCAGCTTATATTTTGAGGATTCACAGTCCATCGTGGAAGAGAAGGAATAGTGTGAGGTAGCCAGTCATATTCAGTCCATTGTCAGTCTCATGGTTTCAATGTAAATGTCCCCCACAGCCTCAGGAAGATTAAGCTTCCTACTTAAGTCTCCAGCAGGTTCAGCCCTGCTGGAAAAGATGTGTTATCATTGCAGGGTGGGGGGGGACGTGGGGGTGTATCTTGAGTCCAACCCTAGGTGTGTGTTCAGAATCAGCTCTTGCTTGCTGGCTTTGGCTGTTATCACTCTGTTGTGGATGTATGATGAAATAAGCTAGTTTCTTCTGCCATGATGTAACCTCTGCTGGAATGTATAAGCCTAAAATAAATCATTCCCACCATAAGCTGCTTCTGGTTGGGTGTTTGTCCCAACAACAAGGAGGTGACTGTAACAGCTCTGT
Organism: Zapus hudsonius; assembly: GCA_004024765.1. Lineage (NCBI taxonomy): Eukaryota > Metazoa > Chordata > Mammalia > Rodentia > Dipodidae > Zapus > Zapus hudsonius. The sequence continues at coordinate 20,645 of PVHP010016331.1, read as the reverse complement.
ACAGAAGATGGGATAGCCTGTATGTTGGAAAAGTTTCAATAAAAGACACATAATTGTTCTTTATATTTTTATCAAGTGATAGATCATCTTAACTGGAGCTTTGTGAATTAAAACATGAGTAGTAAATTAAGGTCTGATTATTCATGTGTGTATATGTGTGTAGGTACACAGGTGTGTGCAGGTGCATGTGTGTGTGTGCAGATGCACATGTGTGTGCAGGTGCACAGGTGTATGCAGGTGGAGGCCAGAGAACAACTTCAGCTGTTACCCTGAATGCTGTCCACTTTTTTGTTTGTTTGAGGTAGGGTCTTGTTCTAGCCCAGGCTGATCTGAAACTCACTCCATAGTCTCAGGCTGGCCTAGAAATCAATAGTGTTCCTTCAACTTCTGCCTCCTGAGTGCTGGGATGAAAGACTTGCACCACCACCCCTAGCCTCAATTCTTTTGGAGATAGGCTCTCCCTTTGGCCTGGAGTTCACAAACAAGGCTAGCCTGGCTGGCATCAAGCCCCAGGGATCCTCTGGTCTTTGTGTCCTCAGTACTGAGATTACAAGCATGCACTAGCACATCTCACATTTTTATGTGGGTACTGAGTATGGAACTCAGGCCTTCATGATTGTAAGGTAAACACTTTTCCAACTGAAC
>PVHP010016331.1:0-17500 GCA_004024765.1 Zapus hudsonius | reverse complement strand
CATCTCCCAGGTTTCACCTCATGTCGTTTCCTTCCCCCCCGCCCAAATATTTATTGAGATCAAGTCTATGCAGCCCAGTCTGTCTTTAAATTCACCAGTTCCCTGCCTCAGCCTTCCTAGTCCTGGGAGCATGGGCTGAGCCAACACATTCAGCACGAGCCACTGTTCCCTGTTTGTCCTCTTCCAAACACATTCTTACTGAATTTCTGGCCGATGTTTAGAGAACTTCTCTAAATTTCCAAGTTAACCCAGTCATTCCTCTAACCCATCCACGGATCTCCATGGGGATAGGTGCCAGTGGGTGCTTTCTATGAAATACCCCGGCCTCAATGGTTGGGAGTCCAGGGGATGGCTCAGTGTCTGTCTCACAAACATGGGATGTGAGTTTGGATCCTCAGAACCTAAATAAGAATGCTGGTGTGTGTGTGTGTGTGTGTGTGTGTGTGTGTGTGTGTGTGTGTGTGTGTGTGTGTGTGTTGGGGGAGGGGGTGTGCCTGCAATCCCAAGGCTGGGGAGATAGAGACAGGATGCTCTCTACGGCTCACTGGCTAGTTAGTCTGTTGAGGTCAATGAGAGAATTGGAGAGACAGACAGGAGGATCCTTAGAACTTTCTGTCCAGTGACTTTAGCTGAATCAGTGAGGTCTAGGTTCAGGGCGAGATTGTGTCTCAATAAAATTGAAAGATATTGAGGAACATTGACTTTTATTCTACACACACACACACACACACACACACAATCATGTACACACATGCATACCACACATATACAAAAACCTTGAAAATTATAGTTGCAAATAACCCAAAACTCCATCCTAACTTGTTCAAACAAAGAAGTCATTTCAAATTCAAAGGAAAATCTGAATATAGGCTTCTCTTAAAATGAGAGCCATTTTTCCTGCATACACATCCTTTTGGTGAGTCACAGACTGGACCACGAGTTCTCCTATACCTCCTGCAACACAGTCTGAGAGCTCCAGAGGTTTCTGCCAGGAACTGAGGAGCAAGGTTCCAGCTTTATTTGATTAGTACTGGTGCAAGCACCATTCTGCTTGAGAGCAAAACATGAGCCCAACTGTGCAAATGTGCACCCTGGAACAATCGAGGGCTCCTCTGTGGGGGATTAATGTGCTTGGCAGAGAAAAGTGAGGCCAATTTGCCCTGTAGAGAGCCCACTTCTTTCCTTTCCTGTGGTTTTGTCAGGTGCAAAGGGAAAATATCACCCTGGCTTTTTAGATAAAGGAAAGCAAACCCCATGTGGTTTGCATATATTTTGGAGTTATTTTAACTATTTTAAGAAGAAAAATTTAAATTTACATATTCTTTGATTCCCATATTTTGCAAACTCCAAATGGCAACTAGTCCAAGATCTGAAAAGTTCCTTCTACTAGCTCATTCATTCTTTCACTAATTCATTCACTCATTCAACAAGTCACAGTTAGTGCCATTCAACTCCTAAATCTCCTTGGCCATACTTCCTGTAGTTACAAACCAAACCCTATTGGTCCCAGCGATCAATATGCTGTCATTTCCAGCCATGAAGCTCTGATTTAACCCTGAATATTTACTGAGCAGATAGCTTCAGAGAGGGTCAAGATAGGTTGGTTAAAAGCTAAGCAAAGAATTCCGAGAGAATGAATGTCACAAGCACATAGCTGTGAATTGGGGTGCATGTCTGCATTATTATAAAAATAGCTAGAAATCCAGGTGCACTCATTCTCTCTCCTTCTTTCTCTCTATGTCTCTCTTCTCTGTATCTCTTTCTGCTGTGTGCAAATAAATAATTAAAAATATTAAAATATTTACTCTTCTGTATAATACTTTATCTTATCTAAATAATTTGCACAACATTAGTGAGTGTCCAGTTCAGAAAGGAAGAGCTAAGGGTCATTAAATGCCATCATTTACAGTTAGAGGCTCAGAGAAGGAAAGAATATGAGTGGTGGATAATGGGTGAACTCATCTTCACACAGCTGCTTCCCAGTGAAAGATTTTGCAATGTGTGCTGGTTTATCTTCATTTTCAGCTTGACCTAATTTAGGATCACCTTGGAGATACGTTTCTGGAAATGTCTGTGAGAAAGACCCACCCTGGATGTGGGTGACACACCCTATGGGCTTAGGGTTCAGACCAAATAAAAAGGAGAAAGAAAATGACACATGGATATTCATCTCTCTCTGCCTCATGACTGTGACGAGCTGTCTCTCACTGCATCCACCATGGTGCACTGTATCGCCTCTTAAATAGTGAACCAAAATAAATCCTTTTTATTCGTATTACTTTAATTGGATATTTCTTCACATTATTGATAAAAGTAGCCAGTGTAATATGTACTAAAGGCTTCAGATAATCTCCACAACTCATATGCATGGGGCCGATGAGCCCTAGAGATTTAAGTAATTTGCTCAGAATCACAGCTTTAGTTGCTATTAGAAGAGAGGGTTTGCCCTAGTCAAAGTTTTCCATCACATGACTTTGGTGCAGAATACATGGGGATTGTAGAGTTGTTCTCACAGCAACATTTCCCTGCCTTCAGTTGTTAAGGAACTTTAAAGCAGCTATCTGGAGGGTATGGAGATGATAAACAAAGATGATTTTCATGGCATCTTATATACATAAGTATTTATTAACAGAAAAGCTATTTTTTTCAATTTTTAGCTTTATATTGACAACCTCCAAACACATTTTATACACCATGTACCATGATCATAAAGCCCCCCCCCCTTTGTCAGTACTTTTTATAGGAAGGAAAGCACAGAAATCCACTGTTTTTTCTCTTGTTGGCTATTTCATGTCTGGGTGCCTTTAGTCTATCATTAGGCAGTTATAACTGGCAAACATTCTAAATTCTAGCAAGACATATTACTATACTTGCTTAAAAGTCATCACAGTGAACTACCTCAAAAGTGCATGAATGTTCCAACCATTTATTTCGTAGCAGTGAAGTGCCTACAACTGGCCAGCTACTCAATACACAGCAACAAGGCCTTTGTCTATGTCCTCAGCAACTGAGCAAAAGGCGAGCTGGAGAAAAGCATGAAATCATTCTGACCTATCACACTGCTGAGGTGTTTTCTCAACTACTCATCACTGTGATGCAGAAAATGGAAAGAGACACACAATATCAAGTGTCCAGAAGTTCCAAGGAACAAGATGTAGGCACAGAAAATCAGTACACTTTCTCATGAGGTCACAGGGTTTAAATGGTAATTTATGGTAAACATTCATCCATCCTGGACTCTGATAGTTAATAGGAATGCTGTGTTGATGATTCACATTCAGCCTGAGGGTAGAAGATGGGTGTCAATATTTCTGCTAGGGGCACAAAATGTTGAGAAAAAGTGGGCTGTGCAGTCCAGTGTAACACAAAGCACTTTTGAGGGGATGATCCAAGAACAGGCCAGGCCACTGCCTCATTATTTTTCTGGTGATTTCAAGGGAAAGGCTATCACATTTTTTTGAAAAATTATATGTAACAGAATTAATAGTTATATTAAATCAATTCATAAATTCATAAATTAAAATATGTCCTACAGGGCAGGGGAGATGGTTTAGTTGATGAAGCACTTGCGTGTAATCTGAGGACCTGAGTTCAGATCCTCAGCCTCCATGTAAGTGCCATGGCAGGCATGGAAGCATATTATGTAATCTGAGTGTTCAGAAAGCAGAGATAGGCAGGTCCTGAGGGCAAGCTGGCAAGCTACACTAGCTGAATCAGTAAGCTCTGGGTCCAGTGGTCTCAACAAATAAGATAGACATCCAACTGAGGAAGAGGACCTTTGTCTTCTACATGTATGCACACATGTGCTCATGCACATACAAATATGCATACATGTATACCACATAAAAATGCACATGCAAACCCCCCACAAGAATATGTCTTACAAGAATATAATTAAGAAAATCAAGCGTTATGGCACATATCTATAACCCTAGCTCCTGGGAGGAAGAGGCAAGAGGATCAAAAACTCCAAGTCAGCCTTGGCTATACAGTGAGTTCAGACAGCATTGGCTACATGTGACCCTGTCTCAAAGCAAACAGACAAATGGCATACAAATAAGAATGTCACCAAAGAGTCACCAAGATGGGTCAGAAGCAAGCAGTACTTCCCACCTAAGGCACCTAGAACTCAAACAGGCAGGAACAGTTTCTCAGCTGGGGTGGAGGGAGGGGGTGAACCATGGGATGCCAAGGGAAGTTCAGTTCACGTGTGAACAACAACTCATTTGTGACCACTACCCCAGCACTGTGAAAAATGCTGTGAGGAATTCTACACAGAGGAACAGAAGCACAACCAGGAAGGAAAAACTCCCATGAGAAGCGGGGGTGAGGGTGGGGGGAGGGGAGCAAATGGGAACTGGGGTAGAGCTGAATCACAGCAGAAAGACAACAGGCAGGAATTAGCACATGATTTTCCATTATAACCCTGAAGGCAAACGGCCTTTGTTCTCCAATTAAAAAACCAAACTACTGACTGGATTTAGAGACTAAAGGTCAACTGTATGCTGCCTGCAAAAAACACACCTCAAAGATAAAAACGTACACAGACTGAAAGGGAACGGACTGAAAATGATAACACAAGAAATGGAATCCACAGGGAAGCGGGGGAGGGAGGTAGAGAGAGATACTCATACCAGAATTAGTGAGAAGTGACAAAGAAGTAATCCCATATTAATAAAGATAACAGTATATGAAGAAGCTATAACAATTATAATTAGGCTTATATATCTCTGTATGAATACACACATGTTTCTATGCATGCACAATATCAATTTAAAAGGAGAGTTAGGTCTATTAACATGACAGTCTGTGGTTTCAATTCCGCACTCTCACCAATAGATTCATCAAAAGAGAAAGGAAAAAACTCAAACTATATCATAAGGTAAATGAATGTCATGGCCATCTACAGAATATTCCATCCAGCAACTACAGAATACACAAACTTTTCAGAACCTCATGGAACTTTCTCCAAAATAGATATTATTTTAATCTGTAAAACAAGTCTACAAAAAATGTCGAAATAATTTATTGCCTCTTATCAGATCATAAGAGAGTATAACAATAGCAAAAGAAGCTAGAAAACATACAGAACATGGAGACTGAAGGATGCACTTTTTTATTAAGTAGAAACTTTGTATGAACAAGTTATGTGTTCAGTCCATTTACCTCTCCCCTGTCCCCACTCCATTGTGGGCCCTCTTTAGTCACTGGGAGTAGCAGCAATGCTTCTGGATATTCCCTCACCATGGCTCTTACAATCATTTTTAAAAATTTTTTATTTATTTGCAAGCACGGAGAGGAGAACAGCTGCCCCAGGGCCTCCAGCCACTGCAAATGAGCTCCAGACACATGTGTCACTTTGTGCATCTGGCTTTACATGAGTCCTGGAGAATCAAACCTAGACTGTCAGGTTTTGCAAGCAAGTGACTTTAACCGAGCATCTCTCCAGCCCAGGCTCTTACAATCTTTCTGCCTCCAATTCTGCAAAGTTCCTTGAGCCATGGTGGGTGAACAATGCACTTTTGAATGGTTAGTGAGTCAATCAAGAAATCATAAGGAAAGTTAAAATTCCTAGGAAAAAAATAAAATGGAAACACAACATGTCAGTATCTGTGGTATACAGCAAACAGTTCTGAGTTGAGGCTCTGAGTACCTACACTAAAAGACCAGAGAGATTTCAAATTAAAAAAAAAAAAACAATAAACATGAAGTCTTAGGAAAAACAAAACAAAAACAAGAATTAGCCCAAGTCAAATAGAGGTGAAGGGAAGAAATAAAAACCAAACTTAATTTAATGAAATAGAACATCAAAAAGAAGTACACAAAAATCAATGAAACAATCACTTGGTTGTTTGAAAAAATTATTAAGACTAACAAACCTTAGCTAAACTAATAGGGAGAGAAAGAGACCAAGTCAGACACACACACACACACACACACACACACACACACACACACAGAGAGAGAGAGAGAGAGAGAGAGAGAGAGAGAGAGAGTTAATCAAATTAGACAAAAGGATGGATATCCTAGTAATAACAAAGAAACAAAGAGGATCATTAATGATGATTTCTAAAATCCATGTGCTAATAAATTGGAAAGAGTACCAGAAATACATAAATTTCTAGACATATATGACTTACTAAAATTGAACCAAGTGGACGTAAGAAGCCTGAACCGATAAATAGCAAAGGAAATGACGCAGGAGTCATCTCTAACAAAGCAATGAGGGTATGCGGATCTATAGGACTGACTCGCTGCTGAACAGACATGAAAACTCCTCACATGGTTCCCTGGGACAGAAATTTCGGAGCTGCTTGGGACGCTCCCAAGCAGCTCCGAAATTCCATTTCATCCAGTCAGAATGGCTTTCATCAAGGAAACAAATGCTGGTGAGGATGTGAGGACAGAGGAACCCTTATTCACTGCTGGTGGAGATGTCAACATGTGCAGCCACTGTAGAAATCAGGGTGGAAGTCCCTAAACCACTAAAAATAGACCTCCCATATGACACAGCTCTAACACTCCTGAGGAGATCCCCAAAGGACTCCAAGTCGGCATATCGCAGTTACGTGCACATCCATATTCATTGTTGCACTATTCACAATAGTCAGGTGACAGAATCAGCCAGCACCTCTCAATAGATGAATGAAAAATGAGTAAACAAATAGTAAAACATGGAGTTTTATGCAATCATGAGGTAACATGAAGTCATGCAATTTTCTTGAAATTGCTAGAGTTGCAGGTCATCATGTTAAAGCAAAACAGCCAGACTCAGAAAATTATGTATTATTACATGATTTTTCTTATATATAAACTTGAGAAACAGCAACAAGAGGCATTAAAGAAGTGGTGAGCTGAGCGTTGGAGCACAGAAGAGATGCTATTGCCCTGGACCAAGGCCAAACAAAGGTAAGCCCAGCCTTCTGCTGCTAAGGGAACCCAAGGGAACCTAAATTACGTCCTTTGATCCAATTTGATTCAAGAGCCTACACATGGCATGGGATTGTCCCCTTCCTGAGAATTCAATGAAAGTGAGATAACCACTTTTTATTTGTGAAATGCCATAGCCACCCTCTCTTTCTGGCTTTGGAGACCCCGTCATGCCCCTCCATGAGGCCTTAACTCCCCTAACAAAGCTCCCATTCTAAAAAGGCATTTCTCAGTGCCTCTCATTGAACCATCCTGCTTTCTCTGAAATATCTGTCAGTGATGCGTAGAGAACAGGAAGAGAGGATAAGGAGGATAATCGAGGGATGATTATGATTAAAGTACATTGCATGCACACATAAATGTCACGAGTCCCATAATTTTGTATAATTCACATATATTAAAATGTTGTAGCCAGGCATGGTGGTGCACGTCTTTAATCCCAGCACTTGGGAGGCAGAGGTAGGAGGATCACCATGAGTTCAAGGTCAGACTGAGACTACAGAGTGAATTCCAGTTCAGCCTGGGCTAGAGCGAGACCCTACCTCGAAAAACCAAAAAAAAAAAAAAAGTTGTTGACAAAGAACAACACTGTGAGCTAATACAAGTAAAACCAAAGGATGCTCAAAGCAGGACATAAATTGGGCTAATTGTTTATACTTTTGTATCACAAGGAACCTGTGAGGTAGGTGCTATTATGTTGCTCATTTTATAGTCTGAAAATGAGGACACAGGGCTGGAATCTATCCAAGGCCACTGCGGAAGCTGTGTTAGGAACCACTGGAACAGGGGGATCTGCTTCCCCTGGGAGGTTCTACCTTGATTATAGAAATGGGTGTGGGTATTATTTTTAACAGATAATTAGAAGTTTAGCACAGATAAAGTTAAAAGTGAGAAATACATGTGTGGTCCCTGGTTATTTATTATGGGAGTTCTTCCTAGCGAACCTATCAATTTATTGGGATTACTTACAGAAGTATGAATGAGGGGTTCCTTATAGGAAGTGGCAGCCCACCCCAGCATGAGGGATGACTCAAAAAAGCCACATCTATGGAGCTCCCTGCTCAACTTGCAGGTGGCTTAGCTAACTGGAAAATCTATTATCCCCAGCAATTGTTTGTTATTTTATAACATCGGGGTGGGTGGGGGGCTTGTCATTTTCAGGAAAATCTTGATCCTCTTGCATTTTATTTGTATTTTAGGCCTTACAGGTTTTCTTAACTTCTTTAAATATTTTGATTGATTGATTTGCAAGTAGAGAGAGATAGAGAGAAGAGAGACAGGGAGAGAGAATGGACACGCCAGGGCCTTCAGCCACTGCAAACAAACTCCAGATGTGTGTGCCTCTTTGTGTACTGGTTTTACCTGGGTACTGGGACATCAAACTTGGGTGGTTAGGCTTTGCAGGTGAGGGCCTTAACCACTGAGCAATCTCTCCAGCCCTTCCTTTGCTTCTTGAGACTTCTGAGCCTTCCTCTTCCCTCCAGAAAGGAATGTTTCAATTTTAAGAAAATAGCTACACAAAACAGTTGTTTGAATGTCTCTCATAGGCTTGTATGTGTGTGAAAACACTTGGTCCCTAGTCGGTGGCTTTGTTTGGGAAAGTTGTGGAACCTTGTTAGTCTTGTTGGGGAGATTAGGTCACTGGGACATGAGCCTTGAGGTTTTGTACCCTGGCCCCATTTCTTATATATATATATATATAGAGAGAGAGAGAGAGAGAGAGAGAGAGAGAGAGAGAACCACCAGGGCCACCACCTTGTGGGTCTGGCTTATGTGGGTCCTGGGGAATTGAACCCCGGGGCCTTAGGCACTGGAGGCAAGTGCCTTAACTGCTGAGCCATCTCTCCAGCCCTGCTTTTTGACTGTTTGCAGTATAACCAGTCAGATTCCTGCACCTACAGTAATGCTTTCCCCACCACTGTGGACTCTATCCCTTCTGAACACAAACCTTCCTTCTTCCCTTCTGCCTTCTCCTCTTTCTTCATTCAATTGCTTCTTGTCAAACATTTGGTCACAAAGAATGGATGCCCAGAGAGGGGCTGTTGCCATAATAAACCAAATCTAGGTCTTCATAGGTATTTGGAACTAGTTTGTGGAAGAAATGTGGAAGAGTTTGGAACTTTAGGCTACAGAAGTCATATTATACTAAAAGAGGAGCTCAGGGAGCCACTCTGCTGGCAGTTGGTGTGATGGTTTGGTTCAGGTGTGCCCCATAAACTTAATGTGTTCTGAATGCTTGATCCCAACTGATGGCAGTTTGGGAATTGGAACCTTGTTGGAGGTGTGTTGTTGGGGGCTGGTTTATGCGGGTTATAGCCAGCTTCTCTGTTGCCAGTTTGGCACACCTTCCTGCCGCTGTTTGCCACCTGCTCTGGTGGAGGCGATGTCCACCCTCTGCGCATGCGGTCATTTTCCCAGCCATGATGGAGCTTCCCCTTGAGTCTGTAAGCCAAAATAAACCCTTTCCCTCCACATGCTGCTTTTGGTTGGGTTCTTTTCCACACAGCAAGGAGAAGTTAACTACAACAGTTGTGAAGACATGAATGAGGAAAACCACAATGATGAAGAGTCAGAGGGGAACAAAAGCTCTACGGGAGATTGTGCTAGAGGAAGTTGATGTTATACTCTGGCCAAGAACTAGGCTGCCTTCTGCCCATATCTAGAGAGCTTGAGTGAGGTTGAATTTAAATTATAAATTAATGGATTAATTCATTTGGCAAGAGGAAATTTCAAGACAGCATAACATTTAATCTGCATCATGGTTATTATTCCCTGCATTTGTTCATATGTATAGGAAAGAAAGCAAAAGCTAAAGTTTAGAGCAGAAAGGCTTGTGGGCAAATTTAAGGTTCTGGACACAGAGACTGCAGACCTCCAGCCATCTGTAATGACTAAGGAAATTAACAAGAGAGCTCTTACTTTCTTTACTGAAAAAACAGCCAAGCTGCCAGAGAGCAGAACCCCAGCCATTGTTCTATCTTTTTTTAAATTAATTTATTTTTATTTAATTACACATTTATTCTAATTTAGTAGATTAGGAAATTGAATGGGAGGTGTTTAGTTAGAGCTACAACCTAGCTGCTAAAACTGATTGGTCAAATATAAACCAATCAGCTGTCTCTCTGGCTCACCTGGGGAGGACTTAAAACTAGCTTCCCTAGAGAAAGTAGGCCCTCTTCCCCCACATGGCAATGGAATAGGAGAATTCTGTAACTTCCCATTGTTCTATCTTTGAAAATGTAAATTCCTTTGAAGGAAGAAAGCCCAAAGAGAGGATGTTGAAGTTCCATACTTCTGCAAAGTTAAATGCCCAGGGAAGTATTTCCCCAGGTCAGCACACAGACATTGTAGCAACTAAGGCCCAAGGGGGCCAGAAGTTGATACCCTCACCCATGTGGGATTGGTTTTACAGGCATGGCTAATCAAGTTTGAGGGGGTCATGGTGTCTTCTTGCTCCATGGTTTCAGAGAGCTCCTGAGGCTGAAGAATGTGAGACAGAGTTGGATTCCCTGCAAGGAGGCCATGAGGGGTAATAACATGTAATGTTGAAGATGAAGCCTAACTATATTGTAGTGGAGACCCCAGGATGTTGGAGATTCCAGGATCATGGGACGTCCATAAGGAAAGCTGTAGGCTCCAAGTGGAGCCAGGCCAAGAAAGACTACGTATGTTCCAGGCAGCAGAGCTTTTCACGAGCCACTTCCTCAAGGCCTTTGGAGCTCAGGCAATTTCATCATGAGTTCCAGATACCATTCATGGAGCAGCAGGAATGGGTATTTTCTCTGCTGGGTTTTCATCCTGCTTTTGTCTACTCTATCCTTGCTGTACCCCCCTTCCACTCTCTTGGAATGTGAATGTTGACTCTGTGTTATTATATGTTTGAAGTTTGTAACTTTAAAAAAAATTTTACAAGAGGTCATAGTTAACAGAGTGCCTTGATTTTTAGAAGAGACTTTGGACTTTTGGACAGTGTTAGGACTGTTAACATCTACGGAAACTTTTGAAGTTGGGCTGAATGCATTTTGCATCATGAGATAACCAGGCATGTATGGGGGAGAGAGGAAGAATGTTGTGGTGAAATGTTTCCCATAGGCTCATGCATTTGAACGCTTGGTCCCCAGCTGGTGATCCTGTTTGGGAAAGTTATGGAAACTTCAAAAATTGGAAACTTGCTGCAGGAAGTGGGTCACTGGGGTCAGGTCTTGAGGTTTGTGGTCCCACTCCACTTCCTGTTCATTTTCTGTTTCATCATTGACTGGATGCAATGTGACCACTTGGCTTTCTTCCTCCTGTAGTCATGTTTCCCCACCATGGTGGACTATATACCCTCAAACATAAGTCAGAGCAAACCCTTCCTTTCGTAAATTACTTGTCAGGGGGCTGGAGAGATGGCTCAGAGGTTAAGGCACTTGCCTCCAGTGCCTAAGGTTCCAGGTTCAAATCCCAGTACCCACATAAACCAGACCCACAAGGTGGTGGCCCTGGTGCGCTCTCTCTCTCTCTCTCTCTCTCTCTCTCTCTGCTTGAAAATGAATAAATAAAATAAATTACTTGTCAGATATTTGGTCACAGTACCAAGTTAAGCGAGTGATACAACACTTCTAAAAGTAAACATCCCCAAAGGAAAAATATGAGGAGAAGACTGTCTCTACATGACTATTGGATGACACAATAATTGAGCCTGTCAGAGACGTGATTGTCTCATCAGTGAAACACAGATGGAGAAAGTAGCTGGTAATACTTACATCAGAGAACATATGGTGTGCTTTGTGGGATGCTTGTGCTGAGTGGGTGCCCGTTTTACCTAGAATCTTAAGGTCTGGATTCTGTGATTCTGCTGACTTCTGAAGACAAGGGGGAAGGCATGTGTACATGGGTTAGAAGGTTGTTCTAAGTAATTCTATAGCTTTTTTTTCCTTGCCAGCCTTTAAGTGTTTGTGTTTAGAACACCAGACAAGTACACTGGATGAATCATGGATGTCACAGGAATGGCATCATCTTCCTTCATCTACAAAGCCTGGCTTTGCTCATCAACAGATTTATATGGGAGTTTTGTTTGTCCTGTATCAACAGTGTTGTTCAAGAGAAAAGATACAGTCCTTCCAGCAATGTTGTCCATGATATCTATGTCTCTTTGCAGGTTATAGATGAAGGGAAGAAAGAACCCTTGGTGGGAACTCTAGGTAGAAGGGGCCACATGTCTAGGGGAAAAGCTCCATGGGTCAATGTAATACTTCTACCTGGATGGGTCACCCAAAACCCTTGCTCTTGTGCCTTCTCAAGTCCCCAATCCTGCTCATAAAATGGTCCCGTGAAGTAGCTGCTCAATTCTTCTCCTTTAGTGACCTACAGTGAAGCTAGGAAAACATTGAAAAACTTTCATAAACTAAATATTCTCTTTTCACTAGTACCCTTCCTTCTGATTTCATGTACTCCTTGTATCTCAATGATAAAACATCACTTTCTCGTATAGCAAACTCAGGGACCATAGATGATCACACACTTTGCAGTGGTTTCTTCATCTTTAATGATGAAGGCACACCTGCTTCTTCCTGGTCCAGGCTTTCTTTTATCTTCCTTTTTATAATTTCACTCATGAAATCCAGTGTAAATACCTTTTTAAAAATCATCTATTTATTTGTGTGTGTACACTAGGGTCTTTTGGCATTGAAGAAATGGAACACTTGCCTGCTTTGTGTTTGGGAACTGAACCAGGGCCAGCAGATTTTGCAAACACATGTCTTTAACTACCAAACCATCTCCCCAGACCCCTAATGCAATCTTCTTTATAAATGTGTATGTGTGTGAATGTGTGACTTTTATATGTGTGTGGTGTATGTGTGTTGGTATATCTATGTGTGAAAGCCAGAGGTCCACATTAAGTGATTTTTTTTTAGTTTCTCTCTACCTTATTTTTTGAGACAAGGTCTGTCATTGAATCCAGAGTTCACTGATTTATCTTGACAAGCTAGCCAGTGAGGTCTGGGGGTCCTCCTTTCTCCACTGGCCCAGTGCTGGGACCACAGATGTGCACTAACATTTTTAGATGGGTGTATGGAATCTGAACTTGGGGTCTCATGCTTGCACAGCACACATTTTACCCACTGATCATCTCTCCATACCATTAGTCCAATATCTTAGAATAATGAGTAGGAATGATTTGGTTAATGTACTAAGTCCCATTCAAATGTCAGCATTATCAGTGTTATACTCTGTAAGTATAAGAGACATTATTACAAGTTTCTTAATAGTTCTTAATATATATTTGGGCTGATCAAAGAGGGTTATCTTAAAATTTCTGTACCCTAGTGGACTTTCTAGTCACCTTTCCTCTTTAATGACGAGATTAGCCTTTCCTGGGGACAAGAAACTATGTAATGTGCGGCTCTAACTTTCTGTTATTCATACACACACATACACACACACACACACACACACACACACACACACACACACACACACACTTGAAAAGGAGAAAAATATTTTCTGCAGTAATGACAAAATTTCTACCACACCTGAGATCAACTTCGTAATTCCTTGACTCAAGCATCCACTCTTAAGTTTGAGGAAAGATGTTGAAGCATGCTTCTTAAAGTTCTACCTGTCTCTGAGGAGGCAGGAATCATGAACTGTCACTTAACAAGTCCACCCTGCATGCCAGTAACATCCCAATGCTTACAATGAAGTCTTTATCATTCTTCAACCGCTCATGATGATTGGCTCCACCTATCCCAAACTGAATCTCTGCAAAGTTAAATACACTTATTGAACCACACTTGCTGGTAAATGTCAGAGCCTGCATTCAAGCCAGGATTTTTTTGTATCCATAATGTGATAAATTTAATGAACAAATAATGAGCTGTTATCCCCATTTCCCCAATGTCCCTCTTCTCTATCCCCAGTCAGCTGGATATCTTCCTCCATGGGCAGTCTGGATCAGTCCACGGGGGTAGGGGATTATGGATATTCTAGGAGCCAGCCTGGTTCCACCCGCCTTAGTGTAATGTTACTGAGGGGGTGATGCCTCTGGATAGTCTCCCCCACTATGGCTCTTACAATCTTTCCATCCCCTCTTCCGCTCAGTCCCCTGAGTCATGGTGGGTGAGTATTAAGGTTGTTTTATTGTTGAGGTCTTAGGGGTCTCTGAACTTCTGCTTTAGGTCATGTTGAAAATCATCGGTGTCTGTCTGGATTATCCTGTGTTGACTGTGGTTATAGGTCTCATGTTTGTCCCACTTTCTCTGTGGGGTTCCATATGGATCCTCCACGGTAGGTCTGGTGTGGCTCATGTCTTGACAAGATGTCAGCTATTGGCCTGCGGTTCATTGGTAGGGTTGGAAGAGTTACAGCTCTCTCGCTGCATTCTAAAAGAAACAAATAGAATCTCTATCCGAGAGTGAGATCAGTAAAGGTTAACTTAGATACACATTTCTGAATTAGCTAGATTCTATTGTTAGTAGCCTCTTTGTAAATTACTCGTATCTCTCTTTGGGGGCCCAAGAGTTTGGTTCCCAGTGTATTTTGCTCTGAGTCCCCAGTTCCAGTTAAGGGCTCCCCGTCACTGAGTGGATTATTTGACCAAATTAAAAGTTGTTGATTGCCTCCTCCAGGCTTTGGCTCCACCATTGTACAAGTGCTTCTTTCTTGGTTTGCTGCTCTCTCCCAGTAGGAAGTGTGTTCAGCCTACTTATGGTGGCAGACTGCGTTTCATGTCAGTGTTCTTTGTTTTCTCCAGCTGTCGTTGACCAGCTTCCCCTGGCAGCTTATGCAGTGCCTTCTAGCACTGCACTAACTAAGCCAGGGTTTTTATTAACTATATTTGTGGGCCCAAAATGCTGTTGCCAATTATTGTTTGTTAGATTTCTTAAAGAGCTTATAGCAGTCATCTCCATGTCTACAGAGAATGGATAATCGCTACTTTAAAATACTCAGCATGATTCCCAGCACAGCAGTCACTACTGTATCAGACGTTATGAAAGCCAGGCATGGCGACACGTCCCGTGATCCAGCACTTGGAAGGTAGAGGAAGGAGGATCAGGATTGCTGGGTCACCCTCAGTTAGTATGGAAGTTTTAGGACATGAGATGTACCATGCTTCTTGGAACATGAGACCCTGTCTTTAAAACAATGTCAATGCCTGAGGAGAATAGCTCAGTGGGTAAAGTACTTTCCACACAAGTGTGAGGATCTGGGTTTGGATCCCCTGATCCCAGGCATGGTGGCACATTCTTGTAATCCCAACACTGGGAAGGGGGAGACAAGGGATCCTAGGGGATTGTTAACTAGCTAATTTAGCTGAATTACTGAGCCACAGGCTCAGTGAGACCCAGTCTGAAAAAGAAAAGCAGAGAGTAAATAAGCAAGGAAGACACGTGACCTTGACCTCTGGCCTCCACATGAATATTCACACACTCTTGAGCCCACAAACATACAAACACACATGCATACACTCACATACACCACACCCATGCACATGCCAAAATATCTTTTTGAGACATGAACATGAGTGTAGACAAAGGAGACAAACATCAAACAACATTATCTCCCGCAGAGCCCCTGCCTGAGTTTGGAAGTGGCATTCCTTTGACCTTTTCTTGTTTCTATTCTCTCCATCAATCCACTTATCTGCACAGCATGTTCAAAGAGAGACTGCTTAGAAGTCAAAGGCCTCGAGTTCTTGTCTTGAACAAGGCAGTTAAAAAGAAGACCACAGATACCAGGATGCTGAAGTTCAAGTTAAATTCATCTACTATCTTTGTAACCTTGAGCATGATAATGAAAATTCCCAAACTAACATTTGTAGACAGAAGATTAGGGCCTTTAAATTCACACAAGGAACTTAATGTGGTTCTAAGGACATAATCCCCAGGGACTGGGTTTGAATTCCAGCCATGTACCAGCTATGTAACCTCCACACTGGACTTTGCTGTGCCAAACTTTCTCACAGTTATAATGTGAATAATTCTGCTATGGGTTATGTAAGGTTATATGAAGACTAAACTAAATACAGTCACAGTCTATCACTGGCAGGAGACTCTGCTGCCAGTGGTCTCTGTCCAGGTATTCCAGATCCTGGTGTCTTTTCAAAGACTGAAGAAGCATACACAGGTATGTGAAGCAGCAAGAAGCTTGATTAGAGACAAGAGAAGAAGTCCATGTGGGGTTCGGTTTGCTGCAAGAGAACAGTGGGCCCCCTTGTAAGAGAATCATCAAGAGCCCAGGGTTATGCTGGTGGCTTCTTTGGATGGAGTCCCAGAGAAGAAGGAGTTTAGTCGGTGTGGTTCTATGTTTTGATTGACAGGCTTGGGTTATGGAAGTCTTTCTTCATTATACATTTCCTTTCCCATGATGTATTTGATTTTAATGGTATGCACACAAATCACACATAGACTAAGATGGTAAATAGAGGATTTTTCCTTGACAGTTCAGAGAACACAGTTTTCCTTACTATGCATACACTCAAAACTGGTTCAGGCTGAACTGGTCCCCTGCCTCTCCAGCTCCCAGATATGTTTCAGGGTATATTGAGCCTTAAACATGGTATTTCCACGGGGTTTCCAAGAAGGAGGAAATCACTCCATTGTTTGAAAGGGATGCCCAGTTGTTAGATGAAAGGAAAACTGTGCATTATTGGGTGTGCATGCAATTAAAGTCAGATGTGTCATGGGAAAGGACATGTATAGTGAAGAAAGACTTCCATAACCCAAACCTGTCAATCACCCAAGCCAGTCAGGGGGCAGTGAGAACATTCTGGAACATGACTGGGATTGCAGTCATCCTCAAGGAACACAGCAGTCATTGGAAGGGCCAGCCATAACTCTGCAAGAGATCCATCACTAGTCATCATGGCTTCTCTCCTTTGCTCTTTAAAACATGGAATCACTTACATTTACTGGTCCATTAATAAGAAATTGCTTGTCAAGGCTCTTCAAGAATGAACTCTTGGTGTCCCTTATACCAAGCTCCTTTGGGAAGCTTGCTATCCCCCAGAATGACAGGGAGGTGCTCAGCCCTGGCATTACCAAGTGTTGAGTTTAGAAATTAAATCACCTCCTGACTTCTCCAGTTCTTTCTGGCTGGCCTGATGCACTGGGAAAAGGGGAATGTGTGGAGGTTAGGTTTCTCCCTCTGTCCTGTGTGCTGTCCCTTCTGTTTCTCTTTTGACTCCAGAGGACAAAGGGTTAAGTGGTCCTTTTCCTGATCATTTCAGTACAATTTCCATTACTAAGCAACAGGCCATATACTACAACCCCACTTTGAATGAGGAAAACAAGGCCATGGAAAGATATTTGTGCCTCACATGCTGGTCCTAGGAACCTAACCACCACAGTGCTTACAGAGCACCAGCCAGCAAATGCTCTGATATGAGGCTAAGCTTTAGTTCCTTCTATACTTTCTATAACAGGGGAAACAGAAACAGTTGATGCCTGAGAATACATAACTCAGAAATGCTGAGCTGGTTTCTTTGAATTCTCATCACACTTTCTCCTGTATTAAAGCATCCCCATTGTCATGGTTTGATACAGGTGTCCCCCACAAACAATTGAATGTGTTCTGATAGATAGATCCT
>PVHP010016330.1:0-36067 GCA_004024765.1 Zapus hudsonius | reverse complement strand
TATATATATATACCTGCTTGAAAATGAATAAATAAAATATTTTTTTTAATCTTGTATTGGTTCAATCTGTTTTTGCTGTGCCTCATGTTTTGCAGTGTGAATGTTCTGTGCCATTATGGGTTTATTTTTGGTATTATGGCTCAGTTGAAAGCTGTGGGGACTTAAGAGTTGAGCTGAACGCATTGTATTTACATCATGTATGATTATTAGTTTGTAGAGGCCAGGGCAGACTGTCATGGTTTGATCCAGGTGTCCCCCACAAACAAATGAATGTGTTTTGGGTAATTGATCCTCAGCTGATGGCAGTTTGGATTTTACAACCTTGATGGAGCTGTGTTGTTGGGTGGCAGGCTTTGGGGGGTTATAAGCCAGCTTCCCCTTGCCAGTATTTGGCACACATTCCTGCTGCTATTTCCAGTGCTGTGGCAGAGGTGATGTCCACCCCTCTGCTCATGCCATCGTTTTCCCTGCCAGGATGGAGTCTCCCCTTGAGTCCGTAAGCCAAATAAACCCATTCCTCCAAAAGCCGCTTTTGTTTGGGTTCTTTCTGCACAGCAACTAGGAAGCTGACCACAGTGAAAGCCATGATAGCAAAAACAGCATGGTACTGGCATAAAAACAGACAGACCAATGGAACAGAATTGAAAACCCTTCTCTTAGTTTCAGTAACTATATGTCATAGTCAGACACATATCACTAGGATAAATTTCCAAACCAGGGATGGTTTGGGGAGGAACATATTTATTGAAGTTATAGATCAAGGGGAAGTTCCATAACGGAGAATGAAGCTGGCCCCCTTTCACAGGTCCAAGAAGAGAGAGAAAGAGCCCATCACCAGCACCTCAAGCAGCACACTCAAACTCCAAAACAGCTGGAACCCCAGGCTTGAGCTCAGACTACTCTTTGTATATGTATAGCTGGAATTCCAGACCCACCTCAGAATCACAGTAGGGCTGGAGCCTATGAGGCCAGGCCAAGGTGACACCTCCTCCAGCCAGAAGGCTGGAGACAAATTACAGGCTTCAATAAATTCTTGAATCTATTGGGGGACACAAAGGTGCCAAGAATGTTCACTGTCATAAAGATAGCATCTTCAACAAATGGTGCTGGGCAAATACTTGTAAAACAAAATGAGACTAGACCCACTCCTCTCACTATGTACAAAAATCAACTCCATATGGAACAAAGACCTAAACATAAGACCTGAAGCTCTGAAAACCCTAGAAGAAAAACTTGAAGGAACTCTCCATGAGATAGGAGTGGCAAAAAACTTCCTGAACAAACCTCTATTAGCCCAGGAAGTACTACAATCACTTAACCAATGGGACCTGATCAAGCTTAAAAGCTTCTGTACAGACAAACATACCATACTCAAAGCCAAAAGACCACCATCAGACTGAGAGATAATCTTTGACAGCCATGAAACAGAGGTCTTATAACTAGAATTTACAAACAACTCAAAAAATTAAATAATAAAAAAATCAAACAGCCTTCACACAAAATGAGGCATTGATCTCAACAGAGAATTCACAGAGGAGAAAACACTCTATAGGACAATTCTCATCTAAGAAAATGTTCATCATCCTTAATCATCAGGGAAATGCAAATCAAAACTACAATGAGATGCCACCTTACTCCAGGCAGAATGGCAATCATTAAAAAAATCCATCAACAATAGTTGCTAGCAAGGATGTGGGAAAAAGGAACCCTCATTCACTACCTGTGGGATTACAAACTTGTTCAACCACTATGGAAAGCAGTGTGGGAAGCTCCTGAATAGTATGGATATAGAGCTACCAAGGGACCCAGCTATCCCTCTACTAGGCATCTACCTTCAAGATATCACAACTCAGCACAGAATCATTTGCTCAACCAAGTTTATAGCAGCTCAATTCATAATAGGTAAGAATTGGAATCAACCCAAATGCCTATGACTGGACGAATGGTTATCAAAGTTGTGGTACATTTACAGGATAGATTTCTACTCCACTGAAAGAAAAAATGACATAATGAAATTTAAAGAAAAGTGGGTGGACTTGGAGATGATCATACTCAGTGAACTCACACAAGAACAGAGACAAATGCCACATATTATCCCTCATACATGGTTCCTAACCAGGTTAAGCAAACAAACAGGTGAATTGGACTATAAAATGAGATGGAAGGAATTGGGAGGTGAAGAATGGGAGGGTGGGGGGACTTATACAATAAGCTAATCCAATAATGAATCAATACCATAAAATCCTTGCTTCCATTCAGTAAGATCTGGAGGAAGCAGTGGGCTTCACCTGGTAAGAGGGGCTATGAATAGAATGGGAGGAAGCCTAAACCCAAGAAAAATTTATCAGGCTTGCAACTCCCTATCCCAGTCATTGGTTACTTCTCACACTGAGGTATTGATCAAAGAGATCCATGAGGACCTCAAAACAAGACAGACTTTTGTCAAAACTCTTGAATACCTACACCAGGCCTAAGGTAAGACCCTATTGCTGAAGACACCACAGTGTCATCACCCAATACCAAGAGACCCTGCTAGATCCAGGATGGTAACCAGCTCCCAGATGGTAGCATGTGTAGTACTAGAAGGCTTACATGAGCTTCCAGGGGAAATTGGTCAATGATATTTGGAGAAAGCAGAGGCCACTGATCTACAATACAGACTGATGTTGCCAGAATGCTGAACACACTGCTATATGGAAGAGAGCATCAAGTTAAGAAGTGCTCATCTGTGCAATAGTGGCGCTTAACTTAGGTGGGTAATCAACAGCTTACTGATTGGCTAAGAGATCCACTCAGTGGCATGGAACTCTTAACTGGAACTAGGATCCATGGCAAAATCTTACATAGACCAAGAACTAGGAATCCAAAGGGAAATTCCCACTAACGGAGAGCTACAGAGAGGCTACATTAGAATCTTGCCAAATTAACAGTTTGTCTCATTTAACCTATACTGATCTCACTCTCCAGTGAAGATTCTATCTGTATTTTTCAGAAGGCAGCAAGAACCGTGGACAACCCAATTCCACCAACAAGACCTGGGATGATGGCTGACATCCAGGCAGGAGATGAACCACCCCTAACCTATCATATAAAGCTCAAAAAAAGCCTATGAGAAAGTGGTGAGATAAACAAGAGACCTATCACCACAGCAAGTCAGATAACCCATGAAAGGACAATGGAGACAGACACCAACAATACTCAACACAATCCAAAGCAGAAGTCCAGAAACACTTAAGATCGCAACAATAAAGCAGGCTTAGAATTCATCCACCATGATTCAGGAAACCAAGCGGAAGATGGGGCGGAATGATTGTAAGAGCCATGGTGGGGGAAAATATCCAGAGGAATTGCCCCCTCAGCAACAACAACAACAACAACACACACACACAAAAATGGCTGCTTCTTGTACAATTCATAACCCCCTATCCCATGGACTGGTCCAGCAATCCCAATGGGTGGGGGACAGGAAGGAGGTACCATCACAAGACTTGCTCATAGAATGTACTATATTATTAATAATAAATAAGTTTTTAAAATGAGTTTTGAACTTATGCTGGAGAGATGGCTCAGAGGTTGAGGCATTTGCCTGAAAAGCCTGACAACCTGAGTTTGATTCCCCAGTATCCAAGTAATGCCAGATGCACAAAGTGACAAATGCATTTGGAGTTCATTTGCAGTGGTTGGAGGCTCTGGTGTGCCCATTCATGTTCACTCATATTCTCCCTCTCCTCTCTCTCTCTCTCTCTCTCTCTCTCTCTCTCTCTCTCTCTCTCTCTCTCTCTCTCTCTCTCTCCTTGCAAATAAATGTATAAATTATACATAAAATTTTTTAAGTTTTGAATTCCATGAGTTCAAGATTACTGTTCTAGCCTTTTCACACACCGCCTTAATTATCTTTTGCCAAAAGTCTCACTCATAGAGTCGGAGGAATCAAGACTGGTGTTTCAAGGGTTTCTGTGCCTAGATAAAAGCTACTGTCCTTTGCTGCTATTTTCTTTGCAGTCCACTAAGCCACTGGGACAAACTGAAGTGGATTTCAATAAAGACTAACATTCTACATATAAAATTGGAACCATACAGAGAAGACCTGAAATTCAGTCATAAGCAAGTGTTCAGGCAAGTCATTTTATGTGGCTCTCCAAAATAGACTGGAAACTCCAGCTCTAAAATTGATCACCAGGACACAAGGCAACACATTTGTTAGGATGACCACACTGCCCTGATCACTTTCCCTTACCCATTTGTTTCCTGTTCTTTCCAGGTTTTCCTCTTTCTCCTTACCTCAGCCCCTCCGTAACCCCTGAGAGGCTGTCACTCTCATTTCTCCCTTCCAGAATTTAAAGGAAATCCTGATAAGATAGAGGCTGTCCAAAGAACTAACAGGACAAGGATACATCCAAGAAAGCAACACTTTTTAAAAATCCTTCCCACTTGAGGATGTGTTCATTTACTGACCGACAATTGAATTTTTAGCAAGGGACCTGAAAAAGCACATACTAATTCTTTTAGAGAAAACCAATAAGGTTATTCACCCTTGTCCCTTCTCTCCCTTCCTCAAGCCATCCTAGTACAGAAGTGAATTTCACTCTCTTCATTTTTATTGTGTGTATCAAAGCCTTGGATATGTATTTTGTTATTCTGGAGTCCTTGTGGACAGAGATATTTGAGATGTGAGCAGCATGTTAAGAACCATTTATAGCTTATACAACACAGCTCAGAAAGCCCAGGGTCAGCACAGCTGTATCTGTTTCACCTAAAGCCAGAATTTCCAGCCAAGGGAGAAATAGGGCTTTGAGCTATATTTACCACACACTGTTAATTCAAAGAAAAACAAAGATGGGAAAGACTAAAGACACTGCCTATTATTCACTCTTCAACACAGACAAGGGGCTTTTGAATGTACAAAATGAAAAATGAAAAATTACATTGCTTAGAAAGTGTTATTTGACATTGTTTCTGTCCTGGCTTCAATTTAGAAAAATCTCTTGAACCACAATTTCCCCTTTCCCAAGCAATATGAACTTCTTGAAAAACGTGGTTTCTAAACAACTTTGATGAGAAGGAGGAGGATTGTGATGATGATAGGAATTTTCTTTCAAGAGAATTATTTTTACAAAAAAAAAACAGTATTTGGTTGTCAGTAATTTGAGTTCTGGTTCGCAAATTTGTCTGTACAACTTTGCTATTCTCTTCTTTTCAGCAGCAGTCAAAGTGCTTGCAAACATTCTCTGAACTTCCATTCCATTTTCACTGAAGGAATCTGGTTGCTGGCTCCCTCCGGGCAAGCTGTCAACAGAAAGGTACCTCAGTGTGAGTTTCCATGAAGTCTCTGCTCTTGTGTTCAGAAACACGTGTCTTCATGAGATGCGCCAGTGTATGCAATTGGGAGGAAAGAGCACAGAGGGGTCATTCGAGGGCAGAAAAGTGCAGAGTAGAAGAGGGAGCTGATTGGTAGGTATGAGAAAAAGAATGGATGCTTCAGGTAAGCAGATTGCTAGGCAGTGACAGAGTGACTGACAGCCTCCCATGATGCCTGTAAATACCACTCTAATGCCTTTGTCAAGCAAACATTTTGTACCTTCAAAGGAAATTGAAGGTCAAGAAACGATTTTAAAAAACACACCCAATGTGAAAAATTACTGCATTTTTAGTTTGCTTCTTTAACTTTCACTCCATCCATTCTAAAAGAATTTTGTCCTCCCTGCTCCTCCTGGAAGTGCTGTTCATCACAGCAGTTATGAGTCTTGGAAATACAGTCACCCTCTTGTTGCAACCCCGTTCCCCATCAATCTCACAGAGCAGCACCTCTTTAGTAACCGGTGACTTGTGGAGGGAGGATTTCTGTGAAAGGGATTGCGGGTGAACTAGTCACCCTGCCATTATGAATCCCATCTCTGCCAACCACTAGCTATTTCAACCAGGGCAAATTTCCACTCTGTCAGATGGTGAAGCTCTGGGACCAATGGCTAGAGTGTGATCAACAGACTCAAGTGAATAAAGTGTCAAAGTGCTTAGAATGGTGGCTCTTACAGCCTGTGTCAAATACCTCATTGATATAAAGTCTTGTTAAAATGAGTTATTTTTAAAGTTTAGAATGTTACCTATCACCTCCACTTGATGTTTAAAATATTCAACTTAGTTGCTTTACTTGCCTGAATTTTACATTCCTAGAATGAGAATCTTTTGGACTCCATTTTTCTGCCTTATAGAATGTAATATAAAAGTCCCAAATTGCATTTCTTCATACAAATGACATCTTGTCTCTTTATCCCCGATAGTTTGAATGAATTATTATTTTTGAATGATTTGCTTTAATAGCACGTTCTCTTGATCTCAATAACATAGGTAAAACTATATACTAGGGGGGGTGTTTTGTTTTGTTTTCATTTGCTAGCATGCACATAACTAAATAGAAAAACAGGGGGAAGGGATTTCAGTTGCTGCCCCCTACCACCCATACAAGAAGATGCAGCTGCAGCCACCATTGTCCATGCAAAGCTCTCGTGGATGCATTTCTGCATGATGCTTTCAGTTTGGAAGGGTAGTTTCCTGGAAGAAAATGGAAATCAGGGTCATTCTGAGCAGTGGTGCCTACTGTGGCTACGGGTAGTCCTCAGAGCAATTTGACTTGGTACCAGCTACGCAAGCAAGGGCTGCATGGGGGCTTCGGGTGTTGCTTGTAGCAAAGCCTTTGCATTCTCATTTCAAGCCAGCATTCACCTCACCTGCTTCATTCCTAATTAGACTAGGGTGAACCTGGACATGCCAGAACTTCCTTCTACTCAGAAGAAAGCTAGCACAGCGCCCTTGCTCAATAATGAAATCCTACCCTATGGACAGATCCAGTATGCACACCGAGGAGGGACCCAAATGGGTAGGGGACAGAAAGAAGGGAAATGGGGGCACCTTCACAAGAATTGCTCACACATTATATATACTTATTCATAATAAAGACATTAATTTTGAATGCATTAATAATAATAATGAAATCCCAAACAACCATCCACAAGAGAGGCAGGGGATGAGGAGAATGTGGATTGCACACACACACACACACACACACACACACACATTCCTGGAAACAAGAAGTTAAAATTTGCTTATTTCCCCAGTCATTGGCTCCTTCCCTCACTGAGCTGTTGACCGAAGTGGCCCATGAGGTCCCAAAAACAAGACAGGATACTGTCAATGCTCTTGAATGCCCACCCCAAGCCTGAGGTAGGATCCTGTTGCTGAAGAAACCACAGAAAGCTATCTACCAGCATTGAGAGACCCTGCGAGGTCTAGAGTGGTAACCAGCCCCCAGATGGCAGTTAGCTCAGTGCTGGAAGGCACTGCATAAGCTGCCATGGGAAGCTGGTCAACGGCAGCTGGAGTAAACAGAGACCAATGATATGAAACACAGTCTGCCACCATAAGTAGGCTGAACACACTTCCTACTAGGAGAGAACAACGAACCAAGAAACGAACACTTGTGCAATGCCAAAGCCTGGAGGAGGCAATCAACAGCTTTTAATTCGGCCAAGTAATCCACTCAGTGAAAGGTAACCCTTAACTGGAACTGGGGACTCAGGGCAAAATGCACTGGGAACCAAAATCTTGGGACCCCAAAGAGAAATGCTCTTTATAAGCAATTTACAAAGTGGCTACTAACAACAGAATCTAGCCAACTCAGAAATGTGTATCTCAGTTGGGTTCAAGATGGCTGACTAGCAGACATGCCACGTCCCTCAGGAAACAAGGGTCAGGGTTTTCAGCGGGGATCCAGGTCATGGACACAAGATGCGGTCACGCTCTGAGCTCCAGACACCTCCCGGCACAGAATTCTCACCAGTGGAAGCCTCCATCGAGGACCAGTGCTCGCTGGTGGCAGTGAATCATCAGGAGCCAGCAAGCCTGGCCATAGCAGCCTCAGTATAAGGGGGATCTATTGACTTTGAGAACAGTGTTTTTGTCTGTGCAGAAGCTTTTGAGCCTGATCAGGTCCCATTGGTTAAGTGACTATTGCACTTCCTGGGCTACTTGGAGATTTGCTCAAGAAGTTTTTCCCTACTCCTATCTCATGTAGGGTTCCTCCTACTTTTTCTTCCAGAGTATTCAGGGTTACAGGATTGATATTGAGGTCTTTGATCCATTTGGAGTTGATCTGTGTGCATGGTGAAAGGAGTGGGTCTATTTTCATTTTTGTACACGTGTTTATCCAATTTGTCCAGCACCATTTGTTGAAGATGCTATCTTTGGCCCAGCATACATTGTTGGCACCCTCGTCAAAGACTAAGAAGCTGAAGTTACTTGCACTAAAGGCTGGGTCTTCAATTCTATTCCACTGGAAGGACTGTCTGTTTTTCTGCCAATACAATGCTGTTTTAGTTACTATGGCTTTGAAGTATGTTTTAAAGTCAGGTATGGTGATACCTCCTGCGTAATGTTTTTTGCTTAGAATAGTTTTAGCTATTTGAGGTCTCTTACCCTTCCAAATAAATTTGGAGATTATTTTATCTATGTCTGTGAAGAAGGAGGTTGGGATTTTTATTGGCATTGCATTGAATCTGTAGATTGCTTTTGGCAGGATAGCCATTTTTACTATATTGATTCTCCCAATCCATGAGCATGGAATATCTTTCCATCTTGTCACATCCTCCTCTATTTCCCTCTTGAGTGTTTCAATATTTTCCTTATATAAGTCTTTCACTAGCTTGGTTAGTGATATTCCCAGGTATTTCATTTTGTTTGAGGATATAGAGAATGGGACAGATTCTCTGATGTCTTTTTCTGATTGTTTGTCTTCTGTATATAGAAAGGCTACTGATTTTTGTGTATTAATTTTCTATCCTGCCATTCTGCTGAAGGCATTGATCACCTTCAGGAGTTTGCTGATGCTGTTCTTTGGATCTGATATGTATAAGATCATGTCATCTGCAAAGAGGGATAGTTTGACTTCTTACTTTCTGATTTGTATCCCTTTTTTGCTGTTCTCCTGTCTTATCGCTTACGCTAGAACTTCGAGCACTATGTTAAAGAACAGTGGTGAGAGTGGACATCCCTGTCTTGTTCCTGAGTTAAGCGGGAACTCCTTGAGTTGTTCCCCATTGAGGATGATTTGTGCTTTAGGAGATCTGTATATTGATTTTATCATGCTGAGGTATAGTCCATCTATGCCTATTCTTTCCAGGGTTTTGAACATGAAGTGTGTGAATTTTGTCAAAAACCTTCTCAGCATCAATTGAGATGACCATGTGGTTTTTTCAGGTAAGTTTGTTAATGTGGTGAATTATATTTATTGACTCGCGTATATTGAACCATCCCTTCATCCCTGGGATGAAGCCAACTTGGTAAGGGAGAATTATAGACTTGATGTGGGTTTGTATTCGGTTTGCTAGGACTTTGTTTAGGATTTTTGCATCCAAGTTCATCAGGGATTTGGGTCTGTAGTTTTCTTTTTTTGTTACATCCTTGCCTGGTTTGGGAATTAGAGCGATGATAGCTTCATAAAAGGAGTTTGGGAGCCTACCCCCTTTTTCTATGCCCCTGACAAGCTTCAAAAAGAGAGGTTTCAGTTCTATGATGAAGGTTTGGTAGAATTCAGCTGCGAAACCATCTGGACCTGGGCTTTTCCGTTTGGGGAGGTTCTTGATTACCGATTCAATCTCTGTGATTGTTATCGGATTGTTTAGGATCTTTATCTGCTCTGGTCTGAGCTTTGGGAGTTGGTAGGTGTCCAGGCATTTATCCATTTCTTCCAGGTTCTCTAATTTTGCGGAGTATAGGTTTTGGAAGTATGACCTGATGATTCTTCCAATCTCTTCAAGGTCTGTTGTGATCTCACCTTTGTCATTTTTTATTTTGTTAATTTGGGCCTTCTCAGTTTTTCGTTTGATTAAATTGGCCAGGGGTTTGTCAATCTTATTGACTTTTTCAAAGAACCAACTCTTTGATTTGTCTATTTTTTCAATTGTTTTCTTTGTTTCCAAGTCATTAATCTCAGCTCTGATCTTAATGATTCCCTTGCGTCTCGAGCTCCTAGGGTTGGATTTTTCCATCTGTTCTAATGACCTTAGGTGTGAGGATAGTTCGTTGATTTGAGACCTTTCTGTCTTTATTATGAAGGCATTTAGTGCAATGAATTTCCCCCTTAGAACTGCCTTCATTGTATCCCACAAGTTCTGTAAGGTTGTGTCCTCATTATCATTTGTTTCTAGAAAGTTCTGGATTTCCTGTCTGACTTCTTGTTTGACCCATTCATTGTTTAGGAGTGAGTTGTTCAGTCACCAGTATTTGTTGAAATTTTTGGATCCTCTCCCATTGTTAATTTCTACCTTTAATGTGTTGTGGTTTGATATGATGCAGGGGATTACATTGATCTTTCTGAATTTGCTGAGAGATGATTTATGGCCCAGTACGTGGTCAATTTTGGAAAAAGTTCCATTGAGCTGCTGAGAAGAATGTGTAATCTGTGTCTTTGGGGTGGAATGTTCTGGAAATGTCTGTTATCTTTAGTTTGTCTATGGTGCCATTCAGCAGCTTGATTTCCCTGCTTGTCTGTTGTTTTTACGATCTGTCTAGGGATGACAGAGGAGTGTTAAAGTCTCCTACTATGATGGTGTTGGCATCTATATCTGCTTTGCCTTTGAGTAATTTATGCCTAATGAACTGAGGGGCCTTTGCTTTTGGTGCATACATATTTAGTATAGTGATGTCTTCTTGTTGTATTGTTCCCTTGACAAGTAGGAAATGGCCATCATTGTCCTTTTTTTTTTTTTTGCTGTTGGTTTAAAGTCTAATTTGTCAGATATTAGAGTAGCCACAGCTGCTTTTTTTTTCTTCCCACATGCCTGGAAAATTGTTTTCCACCCTTTTACTCTCAGTAGGTTATTGTCTTTAGCAATAAGGTGTGTTTCTTGAAGGCAACAGATGGAAAGGTCCATTTTCCTAATCCAACCTCCGATCCTTTGTCTTTTTATAGGAGAGTTGAGTCCATTTACATTCAAAGTTATAACTGTGAGGTTTGCCCTATTGTAGAGAATATGGAGGTTGGTATCTGGGCTGTTGCTGCTATCCCTTTTGTGTTACCTTGGTTTTTCTCTATTCCTTTCCTGGGATTAGATGTTTGTTTCATCTGCATGGGATATCTCATGAAGTATCTTTTGAAGTTTTGGCTTTGTGCTCAAGTTATTATAAAGCTAATTAGTCTCGTGGAATACTTTAATTCCTCCATCAATTATGATGGATAACTTTGCTGGGTAGAGTAGTCTAGGTTGTAATCCGTTCTTCTTTAGGCCTTGTATCGCTTTGCTCCAAGCTCTCCTGACTTTTAAAGTTTCCATGGAGAAGTCTGACATGATTCAGATGGGTTTTCCTTTATACGTGAGTTTCCTTTCTCTCATTGCTCTAAGGACTCTCTCTTTTTCCTCAATGTTTGGCATTGTAACTAAGATATGTCTTGGGGTATTCCTCCTTTGGTCCAATTTGTTTGGGGTCCTCCATATCTCTCTTAGCTTTACAGTATTATCTCTTGCCAAATATGGGAAGTTTTCTTGAATGATTCTGTTGAAAATATTTTCTATGCCCCTAGTTTGGTTTTCTTCTCCTTCTGGGATACCCATGATCCTGAGATCTTTTTATGGTATCCCACATTTCCCTTGAGTCTTGTTCACTTGCTCTTTTGAATTTTGTCAAGGTTCTGATTTCTCTCAAATTCTCCTCCGTTCTTTCTTCCATGTCTGAGGTTCTGTTTTCCCAGTGATTAATTCTGTTGGTAAAAGATTCTAGGGATGTTCTTATTATTTCAATATGTTTTTTTGTTTTCTGCAGCTTCTTTTTGGGCTGCTTCTATCATCCTGCTGAGATGTGATTTCATTTCCATGTTTGATTTCATCATTTCTTCCTGACAGTCATTCTAATATTTGCAGATGTCTTCGGTTAATTTGGAAAGCTGGTTTTTGATACCTTCAGTTTTCTGGCTTGCCTTTAGTTCTGATATGTCTCTTCTGACATCCATTTGGTTCTCCTCAATTATATTTAGCCTGGTGGCAAAGCTAGTAAGCTGACTTTGTACCCTTTCAATATGTTGGTCCATCTTTTCTTGCATGACTAACATTAAGTTCTCCTTAGGATCTGTGCTAGTATGTTCAGGGTTTAGTGTCATGTCTTCCTGGGCCTGCCTCTGCTCTCTCCCTTTAGTTGTGTTGTTGATGTCATTTGGCATGGTTTCCTCAGCTGGTGTAATATTCTTGCGTTTAGGTCTGCCCATTTTGATTCCACTTATGGTGGTTGGTAGGATGCCTTTGAGATATCTGAGTGCTGGAATGGTGCAACAGTGGCAAAGCAGCCGGTCTTGGTAGAAAAGTAGCCGGTTCCAGAGGTGGGAAAGCAGCCCAGTCCTGGGCGGAAGAGGAGACGGTTCCCCGGGCGTGAAAGCAGCTGGACCCGGGACAGCAAAGCAGCCCGACCCAGGTGGAAAAGGCAGTTGGATCCCTGGGCGGGAAAACAGCCGGGTCTGGGGGATGGGAAGGCAGGCTGCTTGGCCCCAGGGTGCCAGGTATCCGGCTGGCTAGGGCTCTGGGGTGGCGGGAACATGGGCAGCTTGGGCCATGGGGTGCCGAGAAGCTGGCAGGCTAGGGCCCTGTGGTGGCGGGCACACGGGCAGCTCGGCCCCTGGGTGCCGGGAAGCCACAAGTCTTTATCTTTCAACAATGTCTGTATACAGCCCTGTGTTTTGACACCATGCTCCCTAAAACCCAGTACTTCAAGGATTATTATTTGATGAAAATGCCTTCACAAAACTACAAAGCTATTTTTAAAGAGAAATGAATGTGTTCATGAATAGATTGCTAAGTAAAACCCCAAAAGAAAAGTCAAAGACTATAATATTGGGATTGTTTAACTGGGTATTCAATGTCTAATTAGAATTATGTGATTCCAATAATGTTCACCATCATAAGTACACAAGACTTTGTACCATGCAATCTTGTCTCAAAAGAAAAACAACAAATCTTAAAAGAATTGATCAAAAAGGTAAGAAGTAGAATTAAAAGCAGCAAGTGATCCTAGAACACCTCACATAAAATGAATGATAATGTGAATGTTCAAGTATTTGTGATTAAGCCTCATACTTAATCTCTAACTGGTGGAGCCTTTGAGAAGTGGAGCTTTACTGGAAGAGGTGTGTCACAGGGGAGTGGACGCTGAAGGTTTTTAGTCTAGCAATGGGTGTTAAGAACTGGTTCACTCTTGCTGCTTCAACCAAACAGATGTGGCAAGATGTGATAGCCTTGCTGTCTTCTCTGCCGTGCTTTTCCCTGCCAAGATGAAATTTCCCTTTGAAACTGTAAACCAAAATAAACTCTTTCCTTCCAGAAGTTGGTTTTAGTTGGTTGTTCTAACTGTAAGACCACATAAACATGGAAACTTCCTAAATATGAACTGAAGGGATTCTGGGTGTGCCCTACCACCAGGTTAGAATAAACTCTTTTCAAATGAAAACGTGGTAAGAAAAGTGCCTTCAAATATGTTTCCTTTATTAACACTAAATTGGAACATTTTTATCTTTCCCCAGTGCTGGGAATCATATCCAGAGCCTTCTTATGGAAACTTTTTTTGAGAAACACTTAAACCTCACCACCATCACTGCCTACAGCCCAGTGTCTACCATAAACAAATACTTGTGCAAAAGTCACTAACACACCTTCCTGAAAGGGTCCTTGATCAACATCATATCTGTGTAATTGAGTGACATCCCAAGAATGAAAGGAGAAAAGTTACATTTTCTAAAAATCTTCAAAAGTGAAGATTTCATATTTCAGGAAATTGCATGCTTATACTTTCAGTAATATTTATATGCTTTTTGCAAAACGACCATTTTGCACATCACTTTTAATAAGGATACATTGATATTGTGATTAACTTAAAAGGTGAGGCCCACAGTATTGTATTTATGAGAAAAGCTGAGCAATTGGCCTTGTGTGAGAACCATGTTTCCTTTACTTGGTTGTTTTGTGGTTCTGAGCAAATTATTTCATCTCTTTATGCCTTCATTTCTTCCCATGTGAAATGTATGTTGAGAGGGAGCTCCCCCTGCTGCATTCTAAGTAAACATTTAAAAGAGAATCTGTGTCAAAGATTTACCACCATAATCCTGCACACTGGAGCATTCTATCTTTAGGAAGTTGTTATTGTGGGGCAAAAATTATGTTGGCTCTTCTAAACTTTCCTTTCATTCTTCATCTACTTGATAATTTTTTTAAGTGAGTACATTCAATGCCACCTGTGCAGAAATAGTCTTGTTCAGCTCTGGGATGCAAAAGAACCTTTCCGATCCTCAGAAGATTGGTCAATACTCACAAAATCCCCTTAGCTCTTGGGTGCGTTTGCGGTGAAACAACTCTGACATCTAGTGGTAGGAATGACAAACTACGCATTTTGCCATTACAATTAGCCAATTGTAAGAATTGAAAGAGCCTGTGGCCTTTCCTCAATGAGTTTTCCCATTAGGTTAGAGGAAATAGATGAAGTTCTAGGTAGACCTGTGAATATGCTCTTTGTGTTGGTTCTAGCTCATTCTCTGCTTGCTTGAACAACTGAAGTCCACATCATCCATCATATTAACCTCCTCTTTGATTTGCTTTGCTTATCTTAAAAACTTGGAAAAATAAGAAACATATTGAAAAGAAATATTAACTCATGTTCATTTTACTTGGAAGACAAACATAAAAGTAATGCAAATTAACCCAACATAACATAGCAGGCTTCAAATACATTAATAGGCTTTGTATTATTTCCTGAATTTCTTTGCATACAATTTTATAAGAAAGATTATATCATTTAAACCATCATGTTTAATAAACTGTCAGTGATTTTCTGCATTGTTCAATATCAAAGTTGAGTTGTTAAAATGACAACAGCAAGCAAGAGTTTACGCATCCAATAATAAAACAGACTTTGAATCACTTAGAGTGCCAGAATTAATGATACCAATATCTCTATATGCCAAATAAAAAAGTATAAATAAGTAAAACTAAAATTTAAATAAGAGCTTCTTGAATGAAAAGCAAACACCAAAAATCCATTGTTATTAATTACTGAAGCTTTGCTCCTGATGTTTTGCCTTATGTCACTTGGTTAAAGTCTTGCAGAAAGCTAAAAATTGAAGTGAGCAGCAAGGCTTCTGAGTAAGTACTTTAAAACAGCAAGTGTACCGTGGGAAGACACTGGAGAGTGGTACTGAGTGGGCTGGGCACCTGTTTATCATGGCCGTCGCTGAGAATGTCCACCGTTCCCAGAGCACTCTGCCCAGCTCTCCTCATTCTCAGGGGTTCACCTGGTCAACAACTGGCTGTGTACAGTGCTGTCAGGTTTCGTATGACAATGGTGGGTCATCTAGACACCCATTACCCTCAAGGAAAGCACAAGCTCCTAGAGAAGGCAGTAATAATTACAAAACTGAGTCCAAAATTTAAAAGGTATGTTCTGGGCTGAATTTTGCTTGCTGCCCTAATGATTATATGAAAGTTCTACTCTCTCCTCACAATACAGCTGTGTTTGGAGACAGAGTCTTGAAAGAGGTAATTAAGTTAAAACAAGGCCCTTCTTTTTCTGATAAACCCTAATCCAATCTAACTCTCCTCATAATAAAATGAAACCTGAACATGCAATGGAGCCCCAGGGATGCAGACACACAGAGAAAGGGTTGTGTGTGAACAGTGAGAATCTGACCATCTGAGTGAAAGAAGCCTGGACAAGACAATCAAACCTGTGGACACCTTGATGTTGGACTTCTAGCTCAGAACTGTGAGATGTAAATGTCTGTTGCTCAGTTACCAGCACATGGTGTTCTGTCATAGCAGTCACCACATACTCATACCCTGTGATAACTGGCCATTGAGGGAAGGTTCCCAGACTGTGAGCCCTTTGTCAGAACAGCGGATTAATACAGGTGTCACAGAAGAATGAACTCCAAAGAAGGAAAAGAGGTTTGCAAACAGAAAGGATGCTGAGAATAGAGCCTGCAGGAGGAGAAAGCAGGACACAGGTCCAGGAACTGAGGGAAAGCCCATGTGGCTAATTACCCAGCAATGGAGAGCATGAGAAGGAACCAACCCTGGAGGCAGCAGAACCCATGCACGGCATGCGCATACATGTAGGTCAAGAGTTCAAGATCTGTAATGCTGCTCTGGCTCCTGCTCAGAGAACCTCCTTTTTTACAGTTGGTGAATTCCAAGGGGACTTATAGGACAAGAAAAGAAAACTAACTGCCTAGCATGAGTCATCTCTATCACACCCACCATGGCCCAGGAAACATTAAAGAGGAAGAGGAGGATTAAATATGAGTGCTGTTCTCATTGCTAGTCTGAGAGCCTCCAGGAAGATGGTGATAGACACTGAAGAGACACAAAACTCATCAAAGCAGCAAATCAGAGGCTGCTGAAAGCTCCACACTAAAGGAGACTTACAACACACTCTCCAGGGCTCAGCGAACATTGTAGGAGAAGGGGTGGAAAGAGTGTAAGAGCCACAGAGTAGGAAGGTATCCTCTGAGGCATTGTCCCCCACAGAGAGACTGACTGATGCCTTCATGACCCCATAAAAACTACCACTGCAGAGAGATCTCAGGAGAATGTGGGCGGAGAATAACCTGATGGGAATATGACCAATATGTAATATGTTCATATATTAAAGTTCTTTTTTGTTTATTTATTTCAAGACAGGTTCTCATTCTAGCCTGAGCTGATATGGGGCTTGCTCTGTAGCCCTAGGCTGGCCTTGAACTCACAGTGATCCTCCCACCTCAGGCTCCTGAGTTCTAGGAATAAAGATTTGTGTCATGACTCCCAGCAAGTTCCCAATTAAAAAAGAAAATATCTCACTTGCACACCCATGTTCTCATGTCCACTACTGCCAGGAAGTAGAAACAGCCTAGATGCCCAACAGCAAATGAATGGATAAAGAAAATGTGGTACAAATGTATAAAGAAATTTTATTCAACCATAAAAAAACTAAAATTTTGACATTTGCAGGAAAATAGGTCGAACTGGAAACCAAAATTAAGACCATACAGACACATCCTAAGGAAGGGGAGGAGGGGGGTGTGGAGCACATGTGACACAAGAGCAGAATGGGAGACTACCTGGGGAGGAACTACCTGGGGAGAAGACTAGCTGGTGTGAGGAGTGTGAGCACAGGATAGCAGGGGAGGAGGACAAACTACAGTGAGGCATAATGAAACCATCATGATATGTGTCAATGCTAACATTGAAAGTTAACTTTAGGAAGAGTTAAAGACTTTTATCAAGAGAAAATTCAAAGCCATTGTTGTGTTTTAACTAGGAATCGTGATAAGTTTGAATTTCTGTATTAATGGCAGAACAGATTGAGGATGAGAAGTAAGAAATGGGGAGGCCAGGGAGAAGCTTCTTGGTGCCCAAGGCAGAGAAGGAGATTACTAAGTGAGGAGCAATTGTGATGATGGAATTGTCCTTTGAATGTGAATGTGAATGTGTGTCCCCCATAGTCTGTGCTATTTTCGATTACGCTTTCGCTTGTAGTGAATCTCCCTGCTAAAGGAGCTGTCACTGGAGGGTGGATCTTTTAGTCCAGCTCTAAGGTTTTCAGCGCAGTTTGAGCTCTGGCTGTTCTCATTTGCTGGCTGTTTGGTGATATCTTTCTGCTACAATCTACGGAAGTAAGCCAACTTCTTCTGCCATTGGGTAGTCCTTCTGTGACTCACTTAGCATAATACCCACAAGGATTATCACTATTGCCATAGTGAAGGATTTCCTTCTCTTTCAAGACTGAATAATAAACCACTGTGTGTATAATACATTTTCTTCATGCATTTTGCTATGGATACACATGAGATACTTCCATATCTTGTATACCATGAATAATGTTTCAACAAACGTGGGAGTGCAGATAGGCCTTAAAGTTTCTGATTCCAATTCTTAGAGCATATTTCAGAATATAATAGTAGTGGTCAGGGGCTAGAGTATGAAAGGGATGTGGAGTTGTTTCTCGGTGGGTATAAGGTTTCATTTATGCTAAATGAAAAAGTTCTAGAAAGCTGTTGTACATCACAATGCCTATAAACAACAATAAAGTATTGTGCACCTAAGAGAGTAGGTGTCCTTTTAAGTAGTCTTACAAAAGGTAGTCTTACAAAAAGGACACAAGAAAACTTGGAAAGGTAATAAATATATCTATTACCTCAATTGTGGTGATTTGGGGAGAGTGTTGAGGTAGGGTCTCACTCTAGCCCAGGCTGACCTGGAATTCACTATGTAGTCTTAGGGTGGCCTTGAACTCATGGTGATCCCCCTACCTCTGTCTCCCAGGTCCTGGGATTAAAGGCAGATTAAAGGATTGATGCCCTTACATGAAAACAGAGAGACTCCATAGAACATCTTCCCTCAGCCATATGAGGACACAATGAAAAAGAGGCCATCGACAAGCCAGGAAATAGGTCATCATCAATTGCAAAATCTGCAGGTGTGCTGATCCTGGAATTCCCACCTCTGCAACTGGACACACATGCCCACACACATACATGCAACAAAAAAATATCTAGTATTTTCAAAGGAACGTACTAACTTTGTGGAGGTGGCAATCCCTAACTGATGATCAAATCTAGTGTAAGAAATATCCCCTCAAGAATCTCACTCACCAGCAATGCTTAACACTGGATTTTGCTCAGTGGGTTTTTCTTTTTGTTTTGT
This sequence comes from Zapus hudsonius, assembly GCA_004024765.1. Taxonomy (NCBI): domain Eukaryota; kingdom Metazoa; phylum Chordata; class Mammalia; order Rodentia; family Dipodidae; genus Zapus; species Zapus hudsonius. The sequence continues at coordinate 17,360 of PVHP010016330.1, read as the reverse complement.
GTTTGTTTGAACTTCTTCAGGGAGTATTTTATAAAGAAAAGGAACTGAAAGGATTCTACTGTTTTATTTAAGCATTTCTCAACCCTGGCTGCACAGTGAAATCACTTGAAAAACTTTTAAAATACTGCTTTTGAAAGCACTGATAACTGTGCCCAACCCTCCCAGGTTCAGATTCAACAGTCACAGGTCTGGTCCAGTCATTGGAAATTCCCCCAAGGTATTTCATATGTGTAGCCTTTATCATCCACAAAAGGGATCCTCAGAAAAGGCCATTTTGCCAATAGTCAATATTCACTCAGAGGCAAACACCATATTGGACACTGGAGCCAAGAGACACAGGACAAGATCCTTATCCTAACAGAGCTTGCTTCCTCATGGAGGGATCAAATAGAATTAGTAAGTCCTGTAATCAAGAGATAACTCAATCACCCACCACCACCCCTCCCATGTTAGATAATGCATCTGTTTGTCTGGAGATTCAGAAAAGTGGTCCTACTTTCCCCAGAGCAGATCAACTTTTCTCTAGGACTTACAGAGCTGTGTTTCTTTAGACAATGTTGTCACTAAGAATTTGCAGGATCTCTCTCTGCAAGTGAATATCCCCTTTCCTCTCAGGACCAAGGACCAAATGAGGAGCAACAAAACATCCTATAGCAAACAAAACTCTGTGACTACAACAGTCACCCTCCAGTCACACTGTGAGGGTCAGGTGTCTGCAGGGACCACCCCTCCCCTTCCACTCCTCCCCTTGAGTGGGAGGTATCTAGTTAGAGCTACAACCTAGGTGCTAAAACTTATTGGTCAAATATGAACCAATCAGCTGTCTCTCTGACTCACCTGGGGAGGACTTAAATTAACTTCCCTAGAGGAAGCGGACCTCTCTTTCCCCACATGGCCAGGCTGTAGTTACCCCACCCCAGCTAATGGCTGAGGTGGAGGGGCAGGCTCCAGACTTTTTCCCTCATGAACCTCTCCTTCTCATGATGGGAGCTTTCTGCTATCTTTTCTTTGGCTGCTTATTTAGCTAAATAATATAAGTTCTGTTAAACTCTCTGACACATGTTCTCCCCACACTGGTGGCTGGAGAACCCTGTAATTTCCCACATGGTGACTGGGAGAATTTCCCATCCAACTCCCCTTTTCCTAATTTACTAAATTAGGATAAATGTGTAATATGACTTAATTCTGTCCCTGTGTATAATTCTTTTGCATTAGAGGACACGATCTTGGGGGGAAATTCAATGGTAAAAGCCAAATATAACTGTGCCAATATTTCCCCATATTAACACCACCACATGGTCCCCTATACAACCAGACCATCGGTTATCTCGTGTGCAGGGACATGAAGCTGGGCCTCTTCAGCAGGCCCAAAAGTTGGTCATGATCAATTTGAAAGAGTAGAGTAATTAATGCCTCTCAACTCTGCTGGATAAGATTTTTCCTAATCTCCTTTAAGATATATTTTGGTCAATAAAATAGAAAGAGAGGCCAGAGCATGCGCTTCAGACAATAGTCATGAAGGGAGAAAATTTTCAACCCATTTCATCTTTTTGCTATCTTTAACGGATGTCATACCTCAAGCTGGGGACAGACTATAAGGTGATAAGAACAGGCATGAAAGCCAGCATGCTAAAAACAGAAAGAAAAAAAACATAAGTCCTATAAGACCCAGTGAAGCCCCTATTCCAGCCCTGGAGAAACTTCATTCAGACTTCTTACACTATATAAAAAAATAAATCCTTACTGGTAAGGTTGGGTTTTCTGCTACTACCAAAATCATGATTAAACATAGGTCTCCTTTTTTTACCACTTGTGATGGTTTGAGTGAACTGTCTCCCATAGGTTCGTGTGTTTGGAATATTTAGTCCCTAGCTGGTGGCCACTTGGGAGCGGTGTGGAGCCTTGGGTAGAGAAGCCTTGCTAGGGGAGGTGTACAACTGGAGGCAGATCTGGTGCCTTTGCAGTGCAACCCACTGGGTACCAAAGCCACTCACTCCACTTCTTTTCTTTTTAAACATTTACTTATTTATGAGAGAGAAAGAATGAGAATGAATGAATACGGGAGTTCCAGGGCCTCCTGCCACTGCAAACGAACTCCAGATGCATGTACAGCTTTGTGCATCTGACCTTATGTGGGCACTGGGGAATCAAACCCAGGACCTCAGACTTTGCAAGCAAGTTCCTTTAACCTCTGAACAATCTCTCCAGCCCCAACTCGACTACTTCTTTTCTGTGGCTGTGGAGATGTGACTCAATCTTTCTGCACAGATCCGTCATGTTTTTTCCCACTATAGTGAAACTTTCCCTAGAGACTGTAGGCCCAAATAAACCCTTTCCTCCCATCAGCTCCTTCTGGTTGGGTGTTAGTTCCAATAATGAGAAGGTAACTGCAACACCATTTTACCCTTGGCTTCAGAAAACTAATATATTAGTATTTTGTAATATAATTATGACATTATCAAGGGGAAGTTCAGAGAAGAAATAGAGCATAGACACAGTATTCTGAATAATATGGTCTTTTCCATGTAACATTCAAAGAAAGGATCTCAAGACTTCAGTCTTCGTTCACAATCAAGATGACAATCTTAAAGGCCCCTGACCTTCTCGTCAAACCCACTGCTCTCAAGTTCATGGACCTACCTGAAAGATTTCATATTACAGTTCCCAAGACCCCTTCCCTGGATGAGGACTATGAGCTAGAAGAATTTTCATGAAATTTGAAGTAAAGCAGTGAAGTAAAGCAGTGACCATTTGGGCTCTGCATGTCCTTAAAGATGGACATAGAGATAGACAGATACTCCTGTAGCATGGGGCTCCACTTCCTCCTTCTCAGATGTTTCCATTTAATGGGTATCGGTGGTGTAGTGGGGAGCATAGCTGCCTTCCAAATGCTGTCATTTCTGACCCTGGTTCGCCACCAGACACATAGCAGCAGACCCAGCAGAGGCCATCCACACAGAAACCATCTATCTCATAACGCTCACACTGCTTCTGCTCCCCTGAGTAATATGTCTGCTCCCCACTGTATTTCTCCATACTCCATCCACATAGGAAAGACTGTTTCCAGATTCCTCCTCAGATCAGTTAATAAACACCATCACTACCCCCACTATAATTCATTAACTAGAGTGAACATGTGTCCCCCAATCTAGTTCCAGCTTCCCTCCTGTGATAGTGACAAGCCTGCTGGTTCCCTTACTAGGGGACCAATTAAATAAGCACTTTTCTCAGTGTCAAACGTTAGCTTTCCTTGGAGACAAATGAGTCTCTGTGTAAAAGAAAGAACATTTACTCAGTATCAGGACTCTGGCTGGCCATGGAGAAATAATGGGAAGCCTGTTCTAACTCAGAAACACTGCATTCTATTGAACTGGATTGAGACCTGGCAGCTAGCTGCCCAGGAGCTTCACAGAGCTGCCTCCTGTTTGCCAGGTAATGGGAAGGAATGTCACTTGGTCATTGTTCCCACCATAGAGTAAGAGATGAAACCTGTGAAAATATCAAGGCTGCAGTGCTGAATCCAGCTGGAGAACACAGAAGGCCTATAGCTGAGGCCCAAGGCAAATGAAGCCTCTTGTTGGAAAAGTATTTATTCTGAAAGTTGAGTGTTGCTTGCTATGAGAATATCCCATTCCCAAGACCACATGTTAGAAACTCAAATAAAGGAGAGAAGGGCTGGAGAGATTGCTCAGCAGTTAAGGTGGTTGCTTTGAGAGCCTAAGGACTCATTCAATTCTCCAGTGCCCATGTAAGCCAGATGCACAAAGTGGCACATGCATCTAGAGTTTGTTTGCAGTGGCTAAAGGTCCTGGTGTGCCCATTCTCTCATTCACTGTCTCTCTCTCTCTCTCTCTCTCTCTCTCTCTCTCTCTCTCTCTCTCTCTCTCTCTCTCTCTCTCTGCTTAAATAAATAAATAAAATATAAAATGAAGAGAAAACAGTATCAGAGTCTACCCCAGTTCCTCAGTTTCAGACAAGTTGGAACACTTTGATACCTCCTCTCAAGAAAAGGGGAAGCATAGAAGTGCTCAGAACATTAAGGGATCCTTATCTTATTGGCCATATTCTAGGCATCATTTTTCTGTTAATCCTTGTTTTACGTGTGTGTGTGTGTGTGTGTGTGTGTGTGTGTATGAATAAGGGTGTTCCAAGGCCTCCTGCCACTGCAAACGAACTCCAGATGCATGTACCACTTTGTGCATCTGACTTTATGTGGGCACTGGGGAATCAAATTCAGGCCCTCAGACTTTGCAAGCACACACACACACGCACACATATACATACACACACACACACACACACACACACACACACACACACACACACACACAGCCTCTTGCTTCTGCAAACACACACCAGATGCTTGCACCACTTTTTGCATCCAGCTGACTTAGGAATTGAACCCAGGCCAGCAGCTTTTGCAAGTAAGAGCATTTGACTACTGAGCCATCACCCCACCTTGTCTAGTCATGGGTTTTTAAACACCAGAATCCAGTGCTTTATCACCCATCATTATTTAGACAAAATAATCAATGTTAGCACAGAAACCTCTTCATAACCAGTTTTCCAAGACAGCAACAAGGATTGTTGTTATTTAGACTTTTTTCAGATTTCAAAATTGACCCCCAAAATTAGTATTCTTTGATGGCATAGAGTTTTAAAATAAGGTCACCAGCAGCTTCAGTTTTTTTAAAGAAAACAGTATTTTCTTTGAAAGTAACATCAAAGACAGGTAGCACTTTAACATGTAAAAGACATCATCATGTTCAGCTATACAAATAGCTTTTACCTCATGAACTTTTCTTAAGCTGTTGAAATACTGCCAAAAAAGGTAAGATCCTTGGTGAACTCCAGGGAGCAAGATTATCCATATAAAGTCCAGGTTGTTGTAGGGAAATAAAGAGGTACCATTAGAGCAAGAAGAGACTACAGTGGTTAGTGTGTATGGGAAAGTCACTTATAATTAATATGAATCTTGGTCAGCAAACTCAGGTGAATTAAACTGATTAAAATTAAACTGGTACTCAGAACAATGCCTAATACATGACAGATACTCCACAAAGTGTTATTGAATGTTGAACAGATAATTTAGTCACCAATAACCAATTTCCTGTCCTTGTGAGGAAGAAGGTTTAACCATCAAAACAAACCCTCCCAGCCAAGAAGCCCTTGAATGCCCTCCCCAGGCCTGAGGCAAAACCCTGTTGCTGAAGAAACCACAGCATCGAGAGACCCTTCAAGGTTCAGAATGGTAACCAGCCCCCAGGAGGTAATTAGTGTATTGCTGGAAGGCACTGCACAAGCTGCCAGGGGAAGCTGATCAACAACAGCTGGAGTAAACAGAGACCACTGGCATGAAACACAGTCTGCGGCCATGAGTAGGCTGACCACAAGTCCTACTGGGAGAGAACAGCGAACCAAAAAAGGAGCACTTGTGCAATGGAGGAGCCTGGGCCTGGGGGAGACAATCAACAGCTTTTAAATTTGGCCAAATATTCCACTTAGGGAGGGGGAGCCCTTGACTGGGGATTCAGGGCAATAGGCACCAGATCCCATACTCTTGGGCTCACAAGAAAAGATGCACAATGGGAGCGATTGACAGAGAGGCTACTAAAAATAGAATCTTGGTAATACAGAATTGTGTATATTTGTTAACCTAGACTGATCTCACTCTCCGATGGAGAATGTGTTTGTATTTTTCAGGATGCAGCGAGAGAGCTGTGGCCCATCTAATCCTACCATCCGACTGTAGGCAGATAGCTGAGATCCTAGCAAGAGAAGAGCCACCACAGCCATATCGTGGAGGATCCATATGGAATCCCACAGAGAATGACAGGACCAACAAAGGACCCACAGCCACAGTCATTCAATCAACACAGGATAAGCCAGGGTGACAGAAACCAACAATTTTCGACACAAAGACCCCTAAACTCACAACATTAAAGCAGCCTTAATACTCACCCACCACAACTCAGGGAACTCAGCAGAAGAGGGGGCGGAAAGATTGTGAGAGCCGTGGTGGGGGAGACTATCCAGAGGCATGGCACCCCTCAGCAACAACACACTTGGGCCAGGAGAACTGGGCTGAAACTAGGCTATCCATGGTCCCCTGCCACAAGGACTGATCCAGACGACACACGGAGGAGGATATCCAGCTGATTGGGGATGGGGAAGAGGGGAACTGGGGAACTGGGGATAACAACTCATTGTTTGCCCATTAAATAATGTAACTCATTATGGACAATAAATATTTTTTTAAAAAAACCCTCCCTGGGAGGAGGTAAAAATATTCATTTCAAATCCAGATAGTGTACTGAAGAAAGAAAAACAAAACATTATGTTTCCAAGTTTTAAATAATCTGAATGTCATTTTCTGGCTGTATGCACTTTTAGGTTAAATGATTATCATCCTAGCTTCTCCCCAAAGCACCTACATTGTCCTGAAGTTAATTTGTCCTAGGATTGGTGACCTGTAATTTTCCCTCCATGCAGTGCAGTGGTGACACTGAGAGGGGAAAAGAGAAGGGTGAAAGGAACTCCTGGTCTCATGGCTGTGTTCTCATTCTGTTATCTTTCGATCATTAAAATATATCATGGGGTTCTGGGAAATTGCATGAAAAACTGTTTTTATTCAGAACAATGAAAACTAGTCAATTAAAGGAAAAAATATATAGGAATTAAATAAAATATCACAATGGGATGAATGGAAAAGAAATCTTTAAGAGGAAGTTGTCTGTTTAAATATAAATATATATATATATATATATCATTTTACTTTTATCTACAGTAGGGAAGTACAAAAGTAAAATTCTGTTTTATAAAAACAGTCAGGTATCACATCTCTTCATCACGACGTGATTGCACTTAGAATGTATTCCTCAGGCTTGTTGACTCAAGTTATTACATTCTAATATAGATTAGCTAAATTGTTGAAACCCAGATACACACTCAAATAGAATGGATTTTTAAAATCCAATTTTATATCACATTTTTTGATAAGTTTTACAATGATTTGAAATCCATCCTGGAAGAAAACAGTAGAATTATTCTTGCCCATTTGTATTTCATGTGACAAAGCCAACAGGTTCACCACTTATTCCGGACTAAAACTGAACTGTCTAAAAATTTCAATAACTGTCACCCTCTGAAGAGCTATATCGTGTCATACAGCTTAACTGGATTGTTTTCTGAGACAGTCTTTCCAATTTCATAAAGACCATAAATGATCATGCTATCATTACTTTGTTTTTTTCCTCGAAACTGCTCCATTTAATTTTTTTTGTCATAGTGGCCTACATTGATTGTTTCCCCCTTTAGCCGAAAATCCAGTGAACTGAAAAAATGGAAATATTTGACATCTTTCAATCTATAATTGCATTGATAAGAAGCAGCTTATACAGAGCAGTGAGTGAAATATTTTCACTTTATAATTGATCAAATTCATGAAAGGCAAAAGCAAATTGCATTCTACAAATGAATGATTCTTAAGTTATGCACTCATAGATGGCCCAGTTACCAAAAAATCAAAGTACAAACTGACAGGCGATATCATTTTGTCATACAGAGTCCCAGCAGTGGTTGTTGTGACCACAGAGAGCCTCCGGGCAACAAATAAGCTACTTAATAAAATCTACCATAAAGCAAATTTATATGATAAATGCATTTTACAGCACTAAAAACTAAAATGGGATTATATTGGAAAGCTTTTGCTCATATGCACTTAAGTATATTGAGGTCCTAACCATGCTTAACACTACACTAACCGTAATAGTAAAATAAAATTTTAACTTAGACACAATATTAAACCCAATATTAAAAGGAAAAAAGAGATGCTAGTGTTACCATGTTTATTTTAGCACTTTTCACAAAATAGCCAAAATAAAGAATCAACCTCAAAAAAAAAAAGAATGAAAGAAAAAAGAAGTAACCGTGGTATCCATCAACAGATAAAGGTATAATTAAGTGGTAATAGATGGTAAAATGTAGGCAAAATAAAAATTTTATTCTTGAGATAGGGTCTTACTCTAGCTCAGTCTGACCTAGAACTCACTCTGCAGTCCCAGCTGTCCTTAAACTCACAGCAATCCTCCTACCTCTGCCTCCCAAATGCTGGGATTAAAGGCCAGTGCCTCCCTGTCCATCGACGAAATGAAATGCTATTCAGAAGTTAAAAAAAGAACTGAAATTCTATAATTTGCAGCCAAATGGATGAAACTGAAAGACAGTATTAGCTGAAAAAAGCCAGACTGAAAAAGACAAATATTGGGTGTTTGTTCACATATGTGGAAGCTTAGATTTTAAAAGTCCACCTGACTTGCAATCGTGATTACTAGTGTCACTGAAGTCATGGAAAGGGGGACAATGGCAGGATGAACAATAAATATCAAAATCGATTCCAGATGGAAAAACAAATTAATTATTCTTCTATAGAAACTGGATCACACCATAACCTCCTATCCCATGGACTGGTCCAGCAAGCCCACTGAGGAGGGCCCCCCAGTGGGTTGGGGACAGGGAGAAATGAAACGGGGGTACCATCACAAGACTTGCTCATGCAATGTATCTAATTATTGACAATAAATATGAAAATAAACTGGATCACAAAAAAGGGAGATCCAGGCAACACACAGTACATTTTTCGATACATGGCTACAAATGTGATTTCAATGATAGATAACTGCACATTTTCTTCACACCCTGCACTGCACACACACATCAGCCATCTCTGGTGGCAAAGTAATAGATAATTTTTACTTTCATCATTACTCCTTTTCACATTTACAAAACCTCTACAATAATAGCACATGGCCCTGGAAATATGCTATTTTAGCAATCACATACATGGAGGTATATTTTGAGTTATCTTGACTATCAAACAGTACTTACCTAATCTAATATACATATATTCTAAGTACAAAATTATGTCCCGTGTGTGTTAAATAGTGTTCCTTATCTGAAATGCTTGGGAACAGAAGTATTTTAGATTTCGAAAGGTTTTTTTCACCCAGATTTTTGAATTATTTACATAAACCTTACTTGGTAAGCATCCCTTGTCTGAAAACCTAAAATATCCAATGCTCTAAACTCCAAAAATTTGCATTATAGAATTTTGGGTTTTGAGATGCTCAATCTGTATTGGATCTGGAATGTTCACAATGTAGCCCTGTGATTGTCTCCTGGGAAATGCAGTTCACTCATGCCCTGAGGAGTATCCTCATGAGAATTGCCACTCCACTCACAGGCATATATCAGACTCCTGGCATGGAAATTCTTCACTTTCTTACACTTCCATGGCACAGAGAACTTTGAATATCAATGTCTGACTATCAAAATCCTTAATAGATATTACTTGGTAGGATGCTCCTGAGAGCCTTCCACCTTCACTCTGGAGGGATATACTCCACCAGTCAAGGGCTACATTAGGCCTTTTTGAAATCTAAACACTGAAGAGCCTAAATTCTTCTTAAATTTTCAAAATGACACACAAAAAAAAATCATACACACACTAAACTTAAAATACCCTCTTTCCAAAAGTGATGTAAGGAATTAGCAGGTGGTGCTACGGGAGGGTAGGGCAAGATATATACCAATGTTGAATCTATACCTTAAAATCCTTACTTTCGTGCAATAAGCTCTAGAGCAAGCTGGGGGCATCATCTGGTAAGAAAGGCCCTGAAGAGGATGGGAGCCTAGCCCCAAGACAAGTGGCACTGGCCTGTAACTCCCTGTTCCAGTCATTGGTTACTTCCCACACTGAGATGTTGATAAAAGAGACCCACAAGGTTCCCAAAACAAGACAGGCTTATGTCAAAGTTCTTGAATAACGACCCAGGCAAAAGATAAGACCCTATTGCTGAAGACACCACAAACTGTTGTCACACAACACTGAGAGACCCTGCTGGATACAGAAAGGTAACCAGCCCCCAAATAGCAGACTATGTAGTGCTGTAAAGCATTACATGAGCTGCCAGGAAGAACTGACCAACAATATTCAGAGAAAGCAGAGGACATTCCAATTTTAGTATATGTGCTGTGGAAGTGAGCACAGACGTCATTGATATAAACACTGACGGATATTATGAGAAAGCAGAGGAGGCTGCTATATGGCAGAAACCAGCACACCAAGAAGTGCTCATCTGGGCAATAGTGGTGCTCAACCTAGGAGGGTAATCAATGCCTTGCTGATTGGCTAAGAGATCCACTCCCTGGCAAGGAACCCTTATCTGGAACTGGAATCCAAGGCAAACTCTTATGGAGACCAAGAACCAGGACTCCACAGAGAAACCCCCATTAACCAAGAGTCAACAGAGAGGCTACACCCATTAGAATCTTGCCAAATTAACAATGTCTTATTTACTGATCTCACTCTTTGTTGGAGTTTCTGCTTGTATTTTTCAGAAGGCAGTGAGAACCATGGACAACCCATTCCCACCAACAGGACCTGAGATGATGACACCCTGGCAGGAGATGAACCACCCCTAACTCACCATCTAGGGCCCAAACAAAGTAGCTAGATGATCAAGAGACCTACCTCCACAGCAAGTCAGATAACCTATGAAAGGCTAATGGAGACAGACACTGAGGATACCCAATACAATCCAAAGCTGAAATCCAGAGACTCTTAAGATTTCAACTGTAAAAACAGACTTAAAACTCACCCAACATGACTCAGAGAACTTTGCAGAAGAGGGGGAGGGGAGCTTGTAAGAGCCGTGGTGAGGGAAAATATCTGCTGTTAAGGGGCACAATATCTAGAGACATTGTGCCCCTTAACAACAGCACACAAAGAAAAAAAACTGGCTACTGTTTGTACAATTCATAACTCCCTACCCATGGATTGTTCCAGCAATCCCACTGAGACAGGCCCTCAGCGGGTTGGCGGCAGAGAGGAGGGAAATGGAGATACCATCACAAGACTTGTTTATGCAGTGTTTCTTATTATTGACAGTAAATAAGCTTTAAAAAAAAGAGAGCCGGGTGTGATGGCGCACGCCTTTAATCCCAGCACTCGGGAGGCAGAGGTAGGAGGATCACCATGAGTTCAAGACCACCCTGAATAGACTACATAGTGAATTCCAGGTCAGCATGGACTAGAGTGAGACCCTACCTCAAAAAACCAAAAAAAAGGGGGGGAGAGAGAAGGGAGAGCTTTAGCCCAAGCTTACTTAGAATACACTATGTAGTCTCAGGCTGGACTTGAACTCACAGTGATCCTCCTACCTCTGCCTCCCAAGTGCTGGTACCATGCCGAGCTTTGGAGGAAGGAAATAGAGGTACCATCACAAGACTTGCTCATACAATGTATCTAAGTATTAATAATAATTTTTTAATATCCTTTGTCCAGATGTTCTAGTTCCAATGCCAAGGTTCGTAACTCCCTTCTCAGCACAGAAGGAGGTAGATGGCTGCCAGTGTGGTCCGTGGATTACTTGGGGTGTCATTGTACACTAACACCGGGGTTCATGCACGGAGCTAGGTAGACAGAGTCTTGGGACAGCAGTGAACCAACAACAAGAACTCTCAGGAAACACTTGCAGTGAAGAGCTCATTTATTATTTTGGGGAGGGTGTTTTTATTTAGGAGGGAAAAGGAGAGGCAGGGGCATAAGCAGCAAAGGGATTGGCAGGGGCAGGGTGGTCTGTGGATGTTTCCTGAAGGGATTGGCAGAGGCCAGTAACCTGTCTATGTCTGGTTTGCATAGATAAATTGCTGGCTGTCTCATTGTCTTTAGGCATGTAACAGGTGGCAGTGGCTGCAGAGGAGCTGTGACCTTTAAACTTTTTATTGCCCAGGTTTGTTATTATAGCTGAAGTATGTGAACTCCAGTAAACTCAGGCCTTATCAATGTTTGTTTTGACCTACCAGGCAGCTGGAGTTTAGGAAAAAGGAAGGAGACTGCCGAACTCCTACTGGTCTCAAATAATGAGATAATCAAGGTTTCAGGCCAGCCTCAACTCTCCTTTAACCCTATGTTCTCCATGCCTCTCAGCAGGGTCCCACATGACAGTATTCTAAGCCCATCTTCCATCCACTGCCTATTTTTATCATGTTCCTAGATAATGGTCAACTTTTCCCTTCTTCTCAGATCCACAGTAAAAGACTGTCAACTGGAGAATTGTACTTCTAGCACATTCTCAACTTGCATCAATCTCTCACTTCACAAAGTCAAGGTTTCCAAATTAACAACAATTTAATTTGTAAATGGCTATTTTCTACCTTTTATTTCTTTTTTTCTACTTTTTAATTCACTTCTTTTTCTGTCAGAAGAACACAAAGGAATGTTAATAGCAGTTCACATATCATTCCTAGTTTCCATCCTTTACAAAGGCATTCTTTTGTTCACAAGGCAAATTAAATTAAAAGACAACTTCAATGCAATTGGAATAACTTTTCGCAGTGTAGCTCCATAACACATAAGTAATGACAATGCAAATATGTATGCTTATATGCATGCATATATTTTAGATGTTTCTAATGTTTTATTATTTGTGTGTGTGTGTGTGTGTGTGTGTGTGTGTGTGTGTGTGTGTGTGTGCCCATGTGAATTCAGGTGTTCAAGTGCCACAGTCAGAGTTCAACTTTCAGGTTGGGTCCTTACCTGTCCACCTCATTTGAAGCAAAGTTTCTTGCTCTGGATTCTAGTGATGCCTTTCTTTTCTGCCATGAGCTTCCAGGAAACTCTCCTATCTCCACTTCCCCTCTCACCTTCCCTTTCTGCATGCTGACATTAGATAAGTTTGCCAAGGCTTCTGGCTCTTTATGTGGGGGGGGGGGGGTTGAGGTACTCCAGCTTATGTAACAAGTGCTTTATCTAACGATCTATCTCCCCATGCCTGATTTTAGATATTTAATATTTATTTGACTTAAACTAGACATGGTGGCTCACATATGTAATCCCAACCCTCCATAGGCTGAGACAGGATTGCTATGAGTTTAAGGACAGTCTGATCATCATCATAGCTGGGCTACAATTGGAGACCCTGTACTTTAAAAAATTTTGACTCTGATTTATGAAAGATGCTATCAGAAGAGGGCTTATGCGTTCCAAGAAATGTTGTTTTGGTCAATATTCAGGAAGAAAATGAAAACTGAATCCAGCTGTCCAAAGCAATCAGCTGTAAGCTGCTCAACATGGGTTTGTGTTGTGCTGTGTTTAAGAGTTAGCAATTACACATTCACAAGTATAGCAAACACCTAAAGTGAAGGAGAGAGCTTTCAGTGCTATTTAAGCTGAGTTAATAAGGAAAAGAGAAATGGAGCTTTATTTGTAAACAGAAAGACCACATGCCAAAATCCCCCACATTTCTACCATTACTGTTTCATAATAGCAGTAAGCAAAGAATTCAGAACCAAAAAGTTCCAGAACTCAAAGACCACTGTAAAAAGCGAAGTATTGGATTTATATTGCATGAGCCTCCCTTTCAGTTGAATGTGTCTGTTATATGTCCTATTTAATATGGAATGAATAGGGCTGGAGAGATGGCTCAGCGGTTAAGGCACTTGCCTCCAGTGCCTAAGGTCCTGGGTTCAATTCCCCAGGACCCACATATGCCAGATCCACAAGGTGGTGGCCCTGGTTTCTAAAAAAAAAAAAAACTAACATGGAATGAATAGGACCACTAATGTCTCAGGTTATGCAGAGAGGGAGGGTCACGATCTGTGACTTTCATTATGATCTTTAGTAGAAATGAAAATTTCTTCTCTGTGACTCTAAGAGATCTTCAAGCCATGCCTCTCAAAACAAGGAACATAATTGCCTCTAATTCAATTATCTTTCTTCATAAAAATATATTTTAAAATATAATTCAGGCTTTTCTTTTCACTTAATCTAACAGAACTGCTTACAGAAATGCATTAGTATGCAAACAAAGGCTGCGTTATTGATGTATACCTATGCTGGCACAGCCTTTCATGCATATGTTTATACTGCTTTTATCAGACTGAATACATGAAGGGCGGATGTTACACTTAGGTAAAAGCCAAGCTTGCTGCTTGGTATGGTGTGAGCTGTATGCTAAACAGCTCAATCTTTTAAAATTATTCCCCTTGTCAGGAGGATTAGATCTTCACCGTGCTTAAAAACTGCTGAATCTAAGAGCCTCTTTGGAATACTCTTGGAGGCTATTAAAATTATTGCCTAGTTCCCATGAATTAGTGATTAAACAACAAAAAATCAGTCATTAGCCAGGCATGGTAGTGCACACTTGTAATCTCAGCACTTGGAGGGCAAATATAGAGATAACAGCAAGCTAGACTACAGAGATTCACAAAGCAAAAACTCGTTCACTTATAAAAATAAGTCTTAAAATACTAAGAGACACTTCAATACCCAAAAGCTGACCATCAGGCCAGATGTTCTACCATGGGCTTCATCGCCCTCCTTCCATAAGAACACTAACTCCTTAGCCTAACACCACCTTTATCAACACAACACAGCCACATCATTCATCGCCCTATTTTCCTAACAGAAATTAGGGTGGCTGCTGAGAATGGGGCATTAAAACATTATAGAAGACAGGCAGTTTCCCAGGCTAGGTGGACAGACAGAGGAAAGGGTCCTTGGTAAGTGACTATATTCTAACCCAAGTTGGGGGAGAGGGTAGCCCCATTTCCCCTTCCTTCTTCCTGGCCTAAGTGAATTTTACCACCTGTGGGCTGGCTTGGTGGGCTTTCTGGGACCTACACACTTCCTGGATGTGTCATGGACCAATGAGCACCTTTGTCTTCCTTTAAACTGACCAATCATGGACTGTGGATGAGCAGGCTCCTCTAGTTCAACAAAAGTCCAGTTCCTGGCCTGGAGAGGTGGCTCAGCATTTAAGGTGAGCCTGAGGATCTGGGTTGGATTCCCCAGTAGCCATAAAAAATAGATGCATAAGGTGGCATAAGGCTCCTGAGTTTGTTTGCAATGCCCAGTCAATCTTTTTCTCTCTCCTCCTTCTCTCTTTCTCTCTCCTTCCTTTCAAATAAATAATAAAATATTTTAAGCCCAATTCCCAATGGGATGATGGATTTTTCAGCTCTGAAATTCCCTCCTCCCAGAGAAGTCTGTTCTTTCTGCCTTTTCCCCTAACTGAAATGAACTTTATTCATTTAAAAAAATAATAATAATCTCTTGTGATAATTTTCTAGTTGGTTATATAATGAAAACTTAGTGTCTTACTACTATGACTTAAATGTTTGTGCGCCCTCCAAAATTCATCTTGAAGCATAATTATGGGTGCAATGTATTAAGAGTTGGAGGGGAGGGGGCAGAGGGGTGGTTCAGCACAAATATAAGGACCTGAAAATTTGATCCCCAGCACCCACATCAAAAGCCGACCTTGGCTGCATATACCTGTAACCCCAGCACTGAGGAAGCAAGAGACCAGAGGATCACTGTGGCTTCCTGACCAGTCTAACCAAAGGAGTTGAGAACTCCAGGTGCAATGAGAGCCTCTACTACAAGGAATAAGATGGAACAGTGATAAAGGAGGATACCCAATGTCCTTCTCAGGGCTCCACATGGGTGCACATGGGCTCAAACATCTGCACACACACATTCATATACCCCCCCACACACACACATATATAAGGAAAAAAGACAAAAATAAAAAATAAAGAGGAAGGGCCTATTGGGTAATTAGGCCATACAGTTTATGCTCTCCTGGTTGAGACAAAAGTGCTAATGGGGTGAGCCTGCCCCCCTCATCACAGGAGGCAGAGATTGCACAGGCTGGCACAGTCATTCCTCTTCGGGCTCTGGCTGTGATCATCTCCTGGCCTGGCTTTGAAGCTGGGCTAGCTGCTGACTCTGCTTTATGGCAGGAGGTCTAATGGTCTCTGAGCATCGCTGGTCAATCTCTCCATAACCACTTATTATCAAAAGAAAGTCCAGGAGGCTAAAGATATAGCACTGTGATAAAATATTTGCCTAGCTAGTATTGGGAGGCCCTGGATGAGGGAGAGTGAGGAAAGAGAGAGAGAGAATATGAAAACAAGTGTGAGACTTGCCACCTCAACTTGCAGTTAGTGCTCTATTGTACAGCCTCAATGGGACATCGCTTTACCCTGCAGAACAGCCTACAAAGAAGTAAGCCCAAATATAACAGCAGGTGCTTTCTAACATTGGCTCCAGATTGCAAGGCACTCTTCTTTAAAATATTTTATTGATTTACTTATTTGAAGCAGAAAGAGAAATGCAGATATATAGAGAGAGGGAGAGAGAAAGAATGGGTACAGCAGGGGCTCTAGCCACTGCAAACAAACTCCAGATGCATGTGCCACCCTGTGCATCTGCCTTATGTGGGCACTGAGGAATTGAACCCAGGTTGTTAGACTTTGCAGGCATGTGCCTAAACCACTAAGCCGTCTCTCCAGTCCAGCAAGGGAATCTTAATATCAACTCTTCAGGAAAATAGGGGTCATATCTCTCTTTCTATCTCTCTCCCTTTCTTTTTTTAATATTTTATTTATTCATTTTCAAACAGATACACAGAGAGAGAGAGGTCACCAGGGCCACCACCTTGTGGGTCTGGCTTATGTGGGTCCTGGGGAATTGAACCTGGGCCTTAGGCACTGGAGGCAAGCGCCTTAACCGCTGAGCCTGACTTTGAGCAGATCTTACTAAGTGAACTCTCAAAAGAACAGAGAATCGAACACCGCATATTCTCCCTCATATGTGGTCCTTAACCAGGATAACCGTTTTCTTTATGCAGACTAGTAGAAAGAAGTGAGACGTTATGAATGAGGGGTAAGGGATGGGGAAGGGGAATGGCTTAAGCATGAGGATAAACTATATTAGGTTCAAAACTATAAAATCCTTACAAGCATACTGTAACCTATTGAGAAAGTAGTGAGTGTCACCTGGCAAGAGGGGCCATGAGTAGTACGGGAGAGAGTCTAAGCCTGTGAATAATTAGATCAGCCTGACAACCCCTGGTTCCAACCACTGGTTCCTTCCCTCACTGAGCTGTTGACCAAAGCGACTCATGAGATTCCAACAACATGACAGAATTCTGTCAAAGCTCTTGAGTGCCCTCCCCAGGCCTGAGGCAAAACCCTGTTGCTGAAGAAACCACAGAATGCCATTGATCAGCATCAAGAGACCCTTCAATGTCCAGAACGGTATCCAGCCCACAGAAGGCAGTTAGTGTAGTGCTGGAAGGCACTGCATAGGCCGCCAGGGGAAACTGATCAATGACAGCTGGAGTAAACAGAGACCACTGACACAAAACACAATCTGCGGTCATGAGTAGGCTGACCACACCTCCTACTGGGAGAGAACAGCGAACCAAGAAAGGAGCACTTGTGTAATGGAGGAGCCTGGGCCTGGGGGAGACAATCAACAGCTTTCAAATTCAGCCAATTTTCCACTTAGT